>JAULBX010025198.1:0-65844 GCA_032358255.1 Heterotrichella gracilis | reverse complement strand
AACATAAATGGCTGGCTGTAGTGCGTCAGGGTTGGTGCATGTCATAATTGGGTCCCTCCGCACCCCACCCGCGCCCCGGCTCCCTCCCCCCACCCCGGCCCCGCCTGCCACGATGATGTCCCTCAAGGCTGCCGGCAGCCTGGCCCTCAATGTCACCTCATCAGGTAGGGGATTAAATAAGTATATATATCTATGCAGCTTGTCCTTGACCAGGCGGACTTTGCAATTAGAGAGGGCAATGTCCTTCTGTCCACTGCTTATAAGGAAAGGAAAAAGTGGAGAGAAGTTCTCTTTGCGACCCATCCTCCTTCACCAACACGCCTGTTCAAATGCAGGCTGCGCACTTCCTTATTTGTGTTTTGTTGACTTTTATAATGGTTTAATTTTTTCTTTTCCGCCTCTTCAGTGGGCATCATCTTCCTCAACAAGCTGCTCATGGGGGAGCGGCCCCAGGGATACGCATGCAAGTTCGTGACCACCATCGCCGGACTGCACTTTCTGTTCTCCGCCGCCACCGTCACCGCCACCAACCCCCCCAAGGCGGGCGACAAGGAGAAGATCCGACCCCCATGGACCCATGTGCTCATGTTTGTGCTCACGGCAGCAACCAGCGTGGTGTCACTCAACTCATCACTGCAGGTGAGGAAGCTGTATACATCCCTAAACCCTAGTTTGTGTTTTTGCCCTGAACCCTTATACCCGTAGCCCTAGTGTGTGGTTCGGTTCCTAGTCCTAGTGCGGGGTATTGTTCTGGACCAATGTGCTGCTGTGTGTGCTGACGGTGGCAACCAGTGGGGTGCCGGTCAACACGCCGCTGCAAGTGTGAAACCTACGAGAGTGTGGCCCTGAGCCTCGACCAGCTGTGCACTGCATGCACATCACATGTGTTAGCTAGGAACACACACCAAACGCACAGCCACATGCACAGCCACATGGACAGCCACATGGACAGCCACATGTACACCACATGGCGCCTCACATGAGGTGCTGGCAACCCACTGCCCCACACACCTGCCCACACACCCACAGGTGAAGCCACGTGCACATGCACAGCAACATGGGGTGCATGCTCGCCAGCCCACGGCACCATCCCACATCCATCCCCCTCACTCCCACCCTGCCCCCATCCCCCCCGCAGGTGAACAGCGTTGGCTTCTACCAGATCTCCAAGCTGCTCAACACCCCGGTCACCGCATTTATTGAGTTCCTGTGGCTGGGCCGCACCTTCTCCATGCCGGTCATACTCTCCATAGCCACCGTGGTCAGCGGCGTGGCCATAGTCACTGTCTCGGGCCTCAATGGCGTGGGCAGCGCCCTGACGGTGGTGGGCGTGACCATTGCCATGGTGGCGGTGGTGTCGTCGGCGGTGCAGCAGATTGTGTGCGGGCAGCTGCAGCGGCGCTACAAGATGAGCTCAACCGAGTTCATGCTCATGACCGCGCCGCTGCAGGGGGTCATTCTCACAGCCATTGGGCCGGCGCTGGACAGATACACCATCGCGCAGGTGGGGCGCTGCTGCTAATCATAGTGAACCTACTGCTTATCGATCAATTGCTGCATTTTATTTTTAGTTCAGCAGCTGCCCTTCTTTTTGCCGATGCTTCCTGTTTTGGTGCTTCTTGATCCAGGCTTTCGTCCTTTTATTCATGCCATGTTTTATTGATTTCCTGCTGCTTATTGCAGGCTACGTGTCATTGTTACCCATGCATGCTGTTTGCTGTGTGCAGATTTGGCTGTTTGACTTCCCGTGGAGCACGCCCATTGCGTTTGTGCTGCTGGCCACCTGCATGGTTGCGGTGCTGGTCAATCTTAGCCAGTACCTGTGCCTAAAGCAGCTGCCGGCAGTCACATTCCAGGTGAGGGGAAGACCACATGTACCCTACTAGGGAATTTCAATGACCTTACTAGCCAGGATATAACTGGGCGCCGCTGTTGCAGTGCTGGCTGGCTAGTGTGCCTGCTTTGCTGGTGGCCATGTGACCAACTACACAGTCATTCTAGTACCAGTGTTTGAAGTTGTAAATGTATTGCGGCTCACGGCCCGCGCATTCAAAGCGCCGCATCAAAACCCTAAAAGGTTCCCCCACGAAAGCTTCTCATCAAATACCTGAATGCAGGTCACCAAGCACTGCCCAGGCCATCAAAACCCTAATGACAGGCCATAAAAACCCTAACCCGAAACCCTGAAACCCTGTGCAGGTCATGGGCCACATCAAGACCATGCTGGTGCTGCTGGGCGGCTGGCTCCTGTTCGATGGCGCGCTGTCCCCCCGCCAGGTGTTTGGTATGGGGGTGGCGGTCATGGGCATGGTGGCGTATGGCGCCGCGCAGACTGCGGAGGTAAATGCCTGTTGTTGCGGCATGCTTTCACCTGTTTACTTCTTTCTGTTTATCGTTTTAATCTCCTTCCTGTTTTGTGTTAGACATGTTTCTACAGTTTACTCTGCTGTTTGGTCTGCTGGTGCTAGCAGGTCCTCCTTGCCGTTTCACCTCTGTGTTTTCATTTGTATTAGACCCCCTTCTCATCTTGCATACCTCGCTCAGGTGAAGCCCGTCCCTGTGAGGGAGGATGAGATGTCGGCAGGGGAGGGCAAGGCGCTGCTGGACGGGGAGACCAAGGTGTAGACCTGGGATGTGAAGGGGGCGGGGGGGGGGGGGGATGGAATCTTAAGCGGAAAGCACGGATCGAGGTGGAGTCCAGTGACCAATAAGGCGCTGATCAGCCCGTGATTACTCAAAAATCAGCCGAACGCATCAGCCCACTATTGCTCGAGATCAGCTCTACACGAGCTTGCACCAGCCCACCAGTGTTGATGGTCTCAAAAGTGGGGGGAGTGAAGCCTGTCTGTGGAGAGCACGGATCAGCCCTCGTGATCAACATGCCATGCACATGCGGCTGGGTGACACCTAGCACCATGCACATCCTTCACGCCCCTGCATATGCGCTTACAGGGAGCATGCAGCTGGCTGACGGGCAATGAGGGGTGGGTGTGGGCAGCCGGCGCCCCATGCATCCCCTGGGGTCTACTACCCACAGCATGCAGCACCGCTGATGGTCAGACAGCAACCTTCACGTACATACTATCATATTATGCCGTCGCGGCGCTGGGCATTGGTTGCGTTTAGGTGCTGCTGTACTTGCCAAGTGGTAGGTACAAACAATGACGGGACCCGGTGCGTGGTGGATCATTGTCATGCAGGGCCCCCAAGGCCACGGCCACCTTTGGGGTAGTACTACACTCGTGAAGTGCAGTGCATAGGTTACCGTATCGTAATCCTACCGTAGCGCCTCGCATCATCTGATCCATGGTTACTCGCGTCAATAAATCATTTATTAGCATCACGTTGCGTCACTTATGTCAAGTGCAATTTCCAGAGCTGCAGCTGCAGAATCTGGTCGGCGATGGCAATATAATAATGCAATACTCTGTCAATTTAATAATAATTATGGTACCATGGTTAACTAATCATCTACGATTCAATTGAATTCTATGATATTCTATACATTGTAAGATTGTCTCAGACTCTGGGATCTGAGATCAGTGACTGTGTCATCATGAGTCATTGGCTCAGAACCTACTAGTCTAGGCTGCTAGTGGCGCGCGCGGCTGCAGCCTGTCAAGACTCAGTGAGCTTTGAGTCTTGACCTTGACCATGGTGCGGCTGCAGCCGTACTGGTGTGGTGCCCTGGTGCGAGCCAGTGGCCCCCTAACTACGCCTCTGTGCGTTCGGGAATCCCTTTCTTGCTTCTTTCTGACTCACTGCCAGTTTGGGCCCAGAAATTCAATTCCATTGAAGATTCTGAAGCCTTCATGTGCACAGGGTCAGGCTGCGAGTCAGTTTCCACTGACCGCCCATACATGCCAACATTTAAGACAATGTCATCATGATTAATGTGCTGTTACTGTCACAGTTACTGTACGTAAAATGCTACAGCTACTGTAGTCACTGTGACCCTCGTCCAGTGATCATGCCAGTCCAAGACTTGAAACTTACTTAAACTGAAAATAACGTTAGTCACCACCACCACAGGCTGGTCAATCAAGAATAAGCTTTAACCAGCAACGCATGTGCGGTTGACATTCCACTCCAAATCCCTTGACGGGGTTGAAGGCAGGGCATTCATGCTTGTTCATTTGCCAAAACTGCGCACCATCCTAAGGCTCCCGACGAGGCTCGGACTTGAATTCCAAACCATTCCACACAGCCAACCAATGCATGCAACCACCACAAGAGCGCCTAGCAACAAAAAAATGTGTCAACACTCTTGACACCCATACGATACTTCCACAGCGCAACTTGCACACTAGACACCACACCAACCAATGGCACGGTGCAGATAAAATAACAAATGCAGGCACCTTCTCAGCCCACCGCATTTTGATTCATTCTTGACCTTTTTTGTGTTCTTTTAGGGCGGGAAACTGCACTAGGCACGGTGAAAAGGCGTGTGCAATGCCGGGGTGCATGGCAGCATGCGCTCCCACAGCATGATAATGAACGATAGATTATGCACTAGTCTATGGGGGTGGATGCGATGCACAGCAGCACTAGGGAGTGGCGCGTATTGTCCAATAAAATTTGAACAATGCGCCAAGTTGCGATGGATCCTGAAAAAGACCGCGGCATAGTCCTGGCAGGTAAAGCCCCCCCGGTGCAGCTGTGCTCCTGAAAACGCTTCGCATCCAAAACCCCAACAAAAGACCCTAATCCTGGCCTACAGCGCGCCAGGGCGCCGGCGACCATCCGCCCCCCTCGGCCAGGGCGACCCTTAGTTAGGGTTCGCAACAGGTTAACCCCCTAGTTGGGGTACACGAAGGGCGTGCTGCAGGTCTGGTCCTTCCTGCTCCCGTCAGACACGCACAGCTTGCAGGTCTGGGCCCCGGTCATCGCAGCGCCGGCATCGTCCACCGCCACCACCTGCCACCCGACCTTGTTCCCAGCCATCACAGGCTGGGTCAGCTCGACAGTGTCGCTCCCCACAATGGTGGCGCACGAGTTGCCGGTGGCGCAGCCGATGGATCCATCCACCACTGAGAGGGTGACGGGGCAGCCGTTGGGCTTGGTGTTGGTGGTGCCGTAGGTGGCGGTGAACGTGGCGTTGGCGGCCTTGGCGGGTGAGACGATGAAGTCGTAGAGGGAGGAGGAGGAGGTGCCAGGGGAGGTGCCGCAGGAAATGTTCTTGAAGGTGGGGGTCTGGGTGTCGTTCACAACCACGTCGCCTGCGGAGTTAAGAGTTCACGTTAAAGTACTCTGAGGTGGGCCAAGGGTTTTCTCACAGTGGCTCAGGGTGTCGGTCACGACCACGGGGGGTGGAGAATGGCACTCAGGTCTGAAGCAAGGTGCTGGCGTGTTGTATGCATCGCAGCAAGGGGGCATACTGCATGGTTTACTGGTGGAATGGTCACCATGCCGAGACCATTAAGAGCGTTCACTGAAATACACTGGCACTACGAGGGATACAAAGAGAAACAGATGGCACGTGTCACCCAAAGCAGCAGACCACATGCCACTGGTGAAAGCAAGTGTGGAGAAGAGGGGGGGCAGCACCAAATTTTCACGGAGAATGCCCTCTGCCAAGTGCGCAGAACTGTTGAGGGTTCAGGGTTCCGCGCACCAGTGCAGGAGGCTGGGTCGCTGCCGTCACCGTTGCTTGCTGTTGCGTTGTACTTGCCCACAGGCTCACCGCCGTTGTTGGTCCACACATAGGTCGAGTTGTTGTCACCGAGCACCCTGCGCGCAGCGCACACGTTAAGGGTTTATGATTTTCTAGGGTTTAGGGTTCTTTCGACTGGGCAAGCATAGCAGTCCACTCCTGATCTTGCTACCCCTGCTTTTGAGCGTAAATGCATTATTACAAATGATGATGATAAACAACATTCACCCAGGTGCCCCCACTCACTTCAGCTTGAAGCGGGGCGTCTCAGCGGTCCCGTTGAAGTAGGTGATGGAGCCCGAGGCCTTGGCATATGCAGACGTCAGGCGCGCCGAGCATCCCGAGGTTGCGTTCATCACAATGGTGCCGCAGGTGAGCTTGGCGGAGCATGAGCTGACAGTCACAGGTACGGAGCACGAGGCGGTGCCGCCGCTCTCGGTCTCGGCCTGCGGTGGGGGGTGGGGGGGTGAGTACGATGGGGTGGGGGCTCGCACTGGGTGGCAACAGCAATGTGTCTGAAAAGAGCAACGATAGCACAAGCACAAGCTCCGCCACAGTCCCAAAATTATTTTGCCACAAAACTCCAAGAGTGCAGCGCAAGCAAACCCTCCTTTAGGGTTCAGTTTGGCCCCAGATGCCAGGCAAGGACGGCTGCTCACTCTTAACAACGAGGCTGCTGGCTGGCACTGAACAATGGCGGGCCAACGCCAGGACAGTCACAGGGGTGAACAGTGTACTTGCCAGGGAAACTGGCGAGCAAACCACATCAACCCCTTCTCCACCAATCCCCCCTTGCCTCACCACAATGGTCACGTTGGTGGTTGCCCCCCCCGGCAGCACATCGGGTGCCTCCACACTGTATGTGAGGTTGGAGCTGAAGCTGGAGCCAACCACAGCCTCAATCAGGGTGGCGTTGTCAATTGGGTAGCCGCAGGTGCCAAACACGTTGTTCACGCCCTGCGAGGTGGGAGTGGGTTTGGTTAGGGTTTTGGTCACGGCCTGCAGGTGGAATTGGGCCTGCAATGAAGCTGGCAAGGAGACCAAGCTCTGTAATTGGCTGGGTTCAGTACTGCGCGCATGCTTTTGCACTGGCTGCAGCCCGCTATAAGAGCAAGAACAGTAATACTAATACTGAGTACCCGTCGTGGTCCGAAAAACGATGCAGCAGGCAATAAGCCACCGATAAAAGCAACCTCCAATCCCCAAAACTACGTATCTACCCTCGTCCAACAGCTCACCTGCACGGAGACCGGGCTGCACTTGAGGCTGGGGGCGCACGGCGAAAACATGGCCTCCACCATGCAGCTGTCCTCCCCTTCTGCGTTGATCGCCACCAGCGTGATGCTCCCCTGGAGCAGGCCGTCTGCGTTTGGCTCCTTGGCAACCACGGTGGAGGTGGTGAGGTTGGCGGAGGGGTCGCTGACGTTGGCCAGCACCACATCCACAGGCACCTCCACACCACCGTTCACTGCGTAGGTGCACAGGGAGAGGGTGCCCACCTGCTTGGCGGTGAGACAGGTGACCGAGGGGGGCACGACTGCAGGGGGAGGGGAGTGGGGGGGTCAAGGGGGGGAGTGAGGCTGGTCATGGAGGGGGGTTGGAAGCTGGGAATATGGATAAGGCCATGTGCTTGGGACTCCCTGCTGTGCACTATCACACGCATATGTGCCCACACACAACAGTGAGCATGGCGCGAGGGCCCAGCTAGGGCCCACATACTGCTTGCAAGCACTTCTGTCACAGCAAATTCCACAAGGGTATCATGCCACACACATACCTAGGGCCATTGCCAGCCCAGCCACAACCACACGTTAGGGTTTCACATCGGCTTTCCACACCCTAGGGTTTCACCAGGGTTTTCCACTCACATGGCTGCGCGCTGCACTCCCCGTTAGTGTCCTCCACATACACCTCCCCTGAGCACATGGACACGTTGCCAAAGCTGTTGGTGGCCTTGATGCTGTAGTTGCCGGCAGGGCCCCCTCCGAGGACAAAGTCGTACATCAGGTTGTCTCCCCCGGTGATGCCCACCACGGGGGGACCTGCCATGTTGCCGTCCCACACAGTCACATTGCCGGTGGTTTGGAGCTGCAGGGTAAAGGACGGGGGTGGCGTTAATGGATGGAACGCTGGGGTGCATGTGTGGAGGGAGCAGGATAGCAGGGGAGTGGCGATTGAATTATAGCAGGTGTGAAAAGTGCTGCATGGCTTTTCGCTGGGCTCAGTTTATGGGTGGTGTATACTGTCCTCAAGGCTTTGTGTTGGTTAAACTCGCACTTCAGACGAACGAGACAAAACATCACGGCCCAGCGAAACAAGTATTCAATCAACCCAAGCGGGCTTCAAAGGGTAGTGCCTGGTCACTACAGTACATAGCCTTGTGTAACAAGGCGGCATCACCGATACCCACAATGCTGCATGCAGCCTAAGAGGTTTGGTTGGGGTGTGCAAGGTTCAAGTTAGGATTTTGCAGGCTAGGGTGTTGCCTACCGTCTTGGGGTCCAGGGTTGCGGTGCAGCCGGCGGTGCTGTTTCCCACTGCTGGCAGGGACACATCCCCGCAGGACACGTACGGGTCGCACGGGGCCACGGCCACGGTGGCGTTGCAGGTGGCGGAGGTGCCGTAGATGGAGGTGGCCTGCACGGGTGGGGGTAGGATTCAGAAGTAGGGGGGCTTGAGGATGTGATGACGCCACACCCGCACCAGTGGTTGTCACAGAACAAACACAGGGGATCATGAGCAGGGAGGGAAGTTCCCAAGGGTGCGCTTATTTGTTGACAAAGGAATGCGCCGCAGGCTACAAACATGGCTCTCATGGCTCAAAGATGCCCCTCATGCGCATGTGAACATATTAGGGTTCTGGTTAAAGGAAGGCGTAAACGTACGTTGACGCCGATCTCGTTGGATCCCGACATGAGCATGTCGTTGGAAGGCACATCTGTGAGCTCGTAAGTGAGCTTCACATCCCAGTTGTTGGGGTCATAGGAGCCAGCCACCAGGGTGGAGATGTTCACAGCGTCCACACCAATCGCGCACATCTCATCAGAGTCAATCAGGGCGCCCTGTGGATGGAGAGAGAGGGTGGGGGAGGTCAGGGACAGAGAGGAAATGACAACCCCTCTTTTTGAGATGTGGCGGAGGGTCAGGCAGGGAAGGCAGCAGCAGACAAGAGAGTGCACCAGTTTTCAGATGGTACTATGTCAGATCAGTCAGAGGTGGTGTTTTGCCACTGCCAAAAACCACGCACAGCTCGGCTTGCAGTGACGAGATTGCTCAGAGGTTCCCAGGAGTTCCCCATCAGATGGATGGGCTACCCAGGGCTGGTTTAGGTCATTGCCAAATGCAGGTCCCCAGAGAGTGGCACCGGTGATGGACCCTTGGCACCCATGCCCAGGCGCCCGAGGAAACCCCATGCAAGGGTTTTGCACCCTATGCGGAGCAATGCTCAACCCACCGGCGTGTAGACGGTGTGGCAGTCCAGGATGGGGTCGCAGGGGGTGACCATGGCAGTCCCGTTCACAGGGTCGCTGTACACGGGGGGCTCGGAGGCGCCGGTGGAGTTGTCCACATACCCGCGCAGGCCCGACCAGTCGAACATCTGCACCGACAGAAACTCGAAGTCCATGGTGTTGTTGAGGTCCAGCATGGGGCGGAACACCAGCATGTCGGTGTCGAGGGCCACCGAGGAGTCGTTGTGCACGATGGGCAGCACGTTGGGGTTGTACTTGTCTGCCAGCAGCACGTTGGCGTCGGTGAGGGTGTAGCCGCACATTTGCATGGAGGAGTTTGCCACCTTCATGAGCGAGCCCATGAGGTCCACGGTGGTGTTGATGGGCACCAGCACGGGGGGGCAGTAGTCAAAGCGGACCTGGGGGCGGGGGAGGCGGTTAAGAGGGGGGCGGTGGGGTGAGGGGTAGGGTTTGATGCGGCAAGGGGTACACAATGGTCCGGGCATGGCTCAACGCTGGGCAATATAGCTGGTGCAGCGCAGGGTTGTGGCAGTGTATAACACAGCCTGTACCCCACCACCCACCTGGGCGGTGCACAAGGAGGTGGCTGTGGTGCTATATGGTCAACCCTAACCTTTACAATATAAACCCTAATTTCTCTCCTCCACAAACCCTTAACTCCCACCCACCTCGGTGCTGCGCTTGGAAGATGTGCTGCTCTACGCTCAAACCACAAACCCTACTCCCTCAACCCTAGATCTCAAACCCTACCACCCACCTCGGTCATGCACACGGATGTGGTGTTTGTGGTCATGTCCATGGCGGTGAGGGTGACGTTGCCAATCACACACCTTAAACCCTAGATCATAAACCCTACCCACCCACCTCGGTCATGCACATGGATGTGGTGTTTGTGGTCATGTCCATGGCGGTGAGGGTGACGTTGCCAATCACAGTGCCGTTGCCAAGGTCGGTCTGGTCAACCACGTCAGCCATGAAGGTGGTGCCTGCGCAGGTCAGGGGTTGCGATTAGCTTGTAGGAATGCGTGGTGGTGCCTGCCAGTACGTCTGCAACTACAGGAAAGGGGATGCAGGCTGCAGGCTGGCTGGTGCCAGATCCACAACGCCAATGTGTGTAAAAATATCTGCAACAGGGACTTCTAGTCAGATGTGGAAATTCCCATTGTGTTGACTACCTAGCCCCCCTGACACCTAAAGACCCTGCTTGGCAAGGCTACACAGTGTGCTTTGCCTTGAGAACCACACTTCGGGTTTGGTTATTTTTCCAAAGTTTTGTTGCCCAGCCAGGTGGCACACAGGCGTTCCCTTTTTCTTTCAGAATTTCTTACCTGCGCAGTAGAGGGTGGGGTCGCCCGCCACCGTCTGCACATCCACAAACAGCTGGTTGGTCTCCGTCAGGTGGTTGCAGTAGTGCAGGGTGGGGATCTCCTCGTAGGTCTTGCAGGTGAGCACGGGGGGGTCGGGGTCGGTCTCGCCATACGCGTGGGCTGCAGGGGGGTGAGGAGGGTGGGGGGTGAGTTGGGGTGGAGGTGGGGGGAGGGGGTGGGGGCTTGTAGGGGGTGGGCTGGCCAGGTGGGGTGCAAGGTGTGTGTGTGTGTATGTGATAAGGGGACGGAGGGGCGCACGTATGGGCAGGCAGCACCCCTCCCCGCTGGTTGCCTCCTGACCGCTTGATCAAAGGTTGAGGCACAGGCAGAGGCGCATATGCGGTCCATTCTTTGTGCCATGTACTGCAGGCCAGGAAGCGGCGCGGCATGGTGGCACAGCCAATGCAAGCGGCCAGTGCCCCGTCAGCAACCTCAAAGTGCAAGCTGACTACCAGCCTGGGCTGCCCAGCTGAGCAGGTTGACAGCTGTGGGGGGACTACCATGCTCAACCTGCCGCACCCTGCCAACAGCTACCCGGTGTGCGCCATTTCCCCAGTACCCCTCCCCTGGATCACATCCCCAAACCATTGCGCCCGCCGTACGTGAATACCCCACCTGCCCCCACCCGCCGCCTGTGCCAGTACCCAACCTCCTCCTGTTCAGGGTGTTCAGGGTTTAGGGTGAATGATTTGTACTGCCCGCTCACCTGCCCTGCACGCGCACGCGCTTGAGAAGAGCGCCGAGCGGGGCACGGGTGTCCACTCGCCCATCTCAGGGTCGGCCCACATGAGGCTCACGCTTGCGCTGCCGTTGTTCTGGAAGTAGCGCACAGACAGGGGGTGGCAGCCCATGGTGAGGGGCAGGGTCACGTTGTCGGAGGACTGCTTGCCAAAGCCGATGCCTGCGGATGGTGGGTGGGTGGGTGGGTGGGTGGTGGAGGGCCGCGCAAGTGTGGCTGCGGGATGCTGGGTATAGGGGTGATGTAAATGCAGGTTCATGCCAACGGTGCCTCAATGTCAACGGTGCCTCCATGTCCCGGTGTACTGCTATACATGCAACTCCATGTCCCGGTGTACTGCAATGTATGCAACTCCACCTGCCCAGCTGCAGGGCCCACTGGCGTATGGCATGACCAATACGCCGCAGTGTGCAGCGGTAAGCGATGAGTGTGGGTGGTGCAGATGGCGCTGGCAACGCTGACCGGCACGTCTAGGGTTCAGGGCCTAAGGTTTTACCTGTGTTGCTGATGATGACCTGGTCGTCCAGGCGCACCCTCGCGCTGTCGTCGCTGACCAGCCAGAAGGAGTAGTCCCCCTCGTACTCGGTGTGCAGGAAACCCTCGAATAGGGTCACAAACTCATCAGTGTAGCCATAGGGAAAGCTGCCCGTCTCCTCGTTGAGCCCCATGTCAACATTGTCCACATAGGCAACCAGGTTGGGGAGCTGGCCGGTGACATCGGGGATAGATGCGTTGGCAGCGGTGAAGTTGTCGGCCAGGCGGTAGAAGCTGGCGGCCAGCCCGTTGGCTGCGGTGGGGGGTGGGGGGGCGGGTGAGGGGAGGGTGGTGCGGAGGGATGCTGTGTAGGTTGCCGGGTTGGCAAGGTCATTGTTTTGTAAGTGGCGTGCGGCAGTTGTAATTGGTCAGTGGGTCTGCAGTAGGGTGGGTACTGGTCATCGAGGAGGTATCCATTGGTGCACAGGGTGTGAGGCATGCCAGGCTTATACCAAGCAAACTCAAAGGCAGCAAGGTGCGGTCTCCAGGAAGGGAAACTGTACAGGCAGTAACAGAGGTAACCTGCTACTTTCTGGGTTCAAATTGACACGTGAACACGCAGGCTTTTGCAGGGGATGCAGTAGCTGCCCCGTAGCTGTACAATGGTGGCATGCCGGCGACAGGCTTTTTTCCGGAGCATGTCAGTGCCGTGCAGCCGCCACTCACCAGGGCCTTGCACCTGCACGGCCTGCCCCTGGTAGTTGGGGTCGTCGGCCCTGCAGACCTTGTCGTCCTCGCACAGGTAGGCGCACTCGTTGGCGCTGGATATGACGGACAGATACGTGATGGCCTCGGTGCGGTTCTGGGTCACGAACGGCCCGCAGGTGCCTGCAAATGAATAGAACGGGGCAGGTTGGGATTCGGCACCAATCGAGCAGAATGCCAGCCCACAAGGCCGGGTTGCAGTGTGGGGTGGGAGCGCTCGCAGGCTGTGATGATGCAGCTTGCAGCTCGGTGAGACTGGCCCAAACAAGTGCAAACGAGCGTTTCTGAGATACGCCAAGCGGGAACGTGGACGTACCCACGACGCCGGCAATGGCGGTGGACACCAGAAGAGCTGCCAGGGCATACCTGGCTCCCTCTCGTCCCATGCTTGCCTGCATCACAACGAGTGAGTCACGGTCATGGTCTGCAAAACGAAGTACCTCGGTTGGCACGGCCTGCGCACTAGCGCACAGCACACACCAAGCTTGAGGCAAACACAGACTCTGCGCACTATCCCCCCGCTGCAGCCAAACAGCCCGTGCTGGTGACAAACGTGGCCGATGAAGTTCAAGCTGACACCCCTGATGCGCTGCGTTTCCCACCTTGACCAACTCCCAATGCGATATTTGCAAGATCGAATGTATACACCGCGTCACCGCAAAGTGCCAACAACCACAACGGCCACACAGCGCCAGCAATTCGTACACGTAAAACCCAAACCCACTAAATACCCTTTATGGGCCTGCACCCGTGTATGCGTCTACGGTGTGCAGGCTTGGTTGCCCATGCAGCATTGCAAGCACATCGGACGCAGCTTCTGCTCGGCGGCGTCGTACCCCCCACCTTTGGCACACGGGTCAAACCCTCACGGAGAAGAACAGTCCCGGACCAGTAGCTTAATGCGTTGGAAGAAAACTCGTACACGCCGACTGTAAGCTCGGCGAGAGTCTGTGGTTTGGCTGCGATAGGAGTGAACTGGGCGTTAGCTTATCACCCACCTTTTTCAAGCAGTTGACACCGCAGCTGCACTAACAAAGAAACAACCTACCTGTTTTGAATAGAGAGATAGTCACAATTGATACTTGCCGGTACAAATGGAACAGTCGAGAGTATTTATGAAGGGCTGCTGTGTTCCAACACGCTTAAACTTTCTGGAACGCGTTTTCAATCCGGATTCGGTCGGTCGGTCGGGCAGACATCCCCCTTCGTTCAATCCTCACCTTTCTCCCCTTGCTATTTCCTCCCGTCAGTCATCCCATATTACATTCGCCAATGGCCTAGGGCCTGGAAAGGTTCCCCCTACAAAGGAAAGGTGCTGCAGCTAGTAAGGACACCCTGGGCCCCAAGTTGGGGTACTTACTTGCCAGTGTGGCAGCCAATAAAAGAAGCGTGGTTGCGGTCCGTGTATATCTGTTGGGTGTGTGCAGTGGGCGCGATAACCAGTGTCAAGGTGGGTGAAGTGTGTCGTGGGTGGCCGTGGGGGCGGATGTATAGTGCATAATGGCCCCAGCTGCCAGCATTGGCCACATGCATATCTAGCTTTGGGCGGCGGAACAGAGTTTGAACGTCGGTCTAGGCCAAGCAGCAGTGCGTCTGAATCAGGGTTTACTGGAAGAAAAAAACTCCAGGTTCCATCATGTTGTAGGTTGGGACTGCACGCTGCCAGGTGACTTGGAAGTTGGATGGTTCAGCTCTATGTTAGTTTTGCCTATATACGCCCTTTTGGAACCCACCACCGTCCAATAGGCCACCAAGAAAATACAGGTGGTACTGCGAGGGCGAGGGCCACCTGGGCACAGGATCCACAGTCCACTGCCACTGCCCACCCCTCCACCACCAGACAGCATGTATACTGCCCTTGCACACGCCACAGTTGTGACACTGCGTGCGCCATCCCATTCTCCGCCGTCACCTGAAGCCACCGTGCCTCAGCAGTGGCCGCCAGTGCATGGTGGATATGGATGTCCGCCTGGCCCCTGCCAGCCCCTGCTGGTGGTTACGTGCGGTGCGGCAGTGGGATGACCAGCGCCCCCTGCGCCACCTCCTCCGCCACCCGGTACAGGTGCGCGTGCGCGGCGCGCAGGCGGCCAAAGTCCAGCTTCTGTACCTTGCGGTCGTAGCTGGGGGCAGGGAGTGAAGGCAATGGGCAAGGGGTGGAGAGGAGGTTTTGGCATGCATGGATGGATTGGAGAGCGGTGAACGACCATGCCACATGTCACTCATTCACCCAATCAGCAGCCGCAGTTGTGAAATGCCATGCGTGCAGCCGCTGCAGGGCCACGTGGCAGCAGGACAGTAGGCCTAAGCATCAATGCCCTCCAAACAGCACCTTGTCACCCTACCCCACCCCCACCCCCCACTCACGTGAGTATCCCATTGATTTCGTCCTCCACATCGGTCAGCTCGGTGTACACCGCAGCGCTCAGCCCCGGCTCCAGCGCCAGCAGCTCTATTGCGCGCAGCAGGTTGACGTAGCGCTCCAGGCAGATGGAGGGGCTGTCGTGCATCTCGTACGCAAAGGCGCCTGCCAGGGAAACGGGGGTGGAGGGGGATCATGGGGGCGGGAAATACAGACATGTGGGGTGAGGGGCCATTGCATGCAGGCAGGCGAGAACCAACAGGTGCATAGCGATGGTTGGCATGGGTGCAGATGAGCTTCATTGTGGGAAGGGGGTTCCTTTAGGGTTTAGGTTGAGCTGGCGAGGCGCATCATTCCCTGATCACTCAAACATCCCCTCCCCCCGCCTTTCCCCTTTCCTCACCCCTGGGATGCTCTGTGTGCCCCTTCACCCTCAGCCCCAGCCCCCCAAACTCCCCAAGCACCGCCGCGCGCTTGGCATCTGGGCGGGGGGAGCCAGGCCCCACATACACGTGCATGTCAACCATGTCACCGCCACCTGCAGGGGGGGCAAGGGGGAGTCGTTGGAGCAGGGGGGAGATAAAGGCGTGGTGCAGGGGAGGTTGGGTGGTTGCTGATCCAGCACTGGAGACTCTTACCTGGACAAGCTATTCCACAGCACATGACAATTTACAAGCTGTTGCCAAGGTTTGCAATGGCATCATGTAGGCACAACAAAGAGTGTTCTTCATGCGTTCTGTGCACTGTCAGACAACATTTGTATGGGTCTATTGTGACCATGCACATTACAGCACGACTTAAGATGCGCACACTGCGCAAGGGTGCCTGGGTGTGCAGGCTGGACGGCCCCTCTCGACCATGCACCCAAAGTGCACACTCATGCCCCTCCCCGCTCACACCCCACACCCACCTGCATAGTGCCAGCCACTGGCCTCATTGACCAGCCTGCTGGGGTCCCTGGCCGCCGTCTCCCCCGCCAGGCGCAGCGTGTCGTACTGCCCCCACCCCTCGTTGAACACCACCCAGGTGGTGATGCAGGGGAAGTGGTGCAGCTGGGCCTGCATGCGCGCCAGCTCGCGCTCAAACTGGCGGGACTCGGCGGCGGTGGCGCGGCCCTTGCCCCACGCCATGGAGGGCATGTCCTGCGGGAGGTTACAAAGGGGGTTTAGGGTTTAGGGTTCAGGGTTCAGGGAGGGCATGTCCTGCAGGGGGTCAGGAGGGTTTAGGGTTCAGGGGTAAAAGCTCGGGGGGACCATGTCCTGCGGGTGGGCACGGGTGTTTTGGGTTCAGGTTTCAGGGTTCAGTATGTGGAGGGCGGGCTGCGACGCTTGTCTGGGTGCGGGGAGTGGGCCACCATGCACCTGCACATTGCATGCACTGGCTTGGTGGTGGTAGGCGGTGCCCACTAGGGCTACTAGCCACTACGTCGTCCCTGGGAGTTGCTTGCACTTGACGACCCACCCTCACCACAGCTATTGTAACAGCCGCACCAGCATGCCCAGCTGATTGCAGTGTCAATCGAACACTAACTGGTTCAACCTTCCACTTGCCGGGCCACCATTATGGATATTTCTTCCTCACAGAGTTCCCCTTGGCCCCTCCCTTGCGCCCCCCTCACCTGCCACACCAGCATGCCCATCTTGTCGCAGTGGTAGTACCACCTGTCCGGCTCCACCTTGACGTGCTTGCGCAGCAGGTTGTAGCCGGCAGACTTGGCGGCCTCTATGTCTGACTTGAGGGCTGCGTCTGAGGGGGCTGTGTAGATGCCGTCGGGCCAGTAACCCTGGGGGGAGGGGTAAAAGAAGGGGTGGCTTCAAATTGGGTTGGATGGGTGAGGTGAGGCATGGTTATTCAACCGTTGGTGCAATCATTTATTGTCATTCCACCCTCCATCCCCACAGCACAACAGCGCACCATGATATGTTGCAATCTTGCCATGATTGCAGCAGAAACCATACCCTAGAGTTCCATGTACTGCCCTCCAATAGGTTTTCCGCCTGTGCACAAAACCCTAGCCTAGCCTGGGGTTCCAGCCCTCACCTGGTCCAGCAGCCCCATCTGGAACAAAAACTTGTTGTTGAGCATGGGACGCACCACCCCGGGGCTGCCCACGCGCGCCAGGCTGACCTTGCGCATGCCGCAGTAGGAGTGCACCGCATCCACCACCCCGTCAGCCCCATCACCACCAGCCCCCCGCTCCCCCAGCAGCGCCACCTCCAGGCCATACAGGTGGGGGTCATCCGGCCACCACAGCCTAGGGTTTGGGATGTCGATGCTCAGGGTGTCGCCTGCCGTCCCCACTGCCTTGGCCGCAAACTTGTCCCCTGTTTTCACCCGCACCGACACCTTGCTGCCCGCTCCATCGCTGTTGGTGGTCACCGTCACATGCACCTGAGCCACAGGGGTGCGCAGTGAAAAAGGTTGCGGGGGGATAACCAGCGCCAGGCAGTCAAGGGGATTAACACTGCAGGAAAAAAGGGCAGCCAAGGCAAAGAGCAAGTGAGAAAGGTGATGCACCCAGCCAATGGCTCCCCAGTGGAATGCAGGCATGACGATAAAGTAATAGTTTTGTCAGGGAACTGCAAATGGTTTGTGAGGACTGCGGCTGGCGTTCATCTAAGAAATATTTTCATTATTCGTACTTTCTTTATACATTGCTAACAAATTTGTACCGTTAATATAAAACTCTGCCGCACCTGGCCTGAGTCCACATCCGGCGTGACCACCAGCCCTGTCATGTAGGCGTTCGGTCAATCAGTATCGCCCATTTTATATTTACCACAATTACCTTAGGTACTATAAAATGCAAAAACATCCTGCCGCACCTGGCCTGCGTCCACATTCGGCGTGACCACAAGCCTCGTGCATATATCGCTTTTCACTTTTAGTTAACATTTCAATTTTAATTAAGACAATGTTTTCCGCACCTGGCCCGCGTCCACATCGGGCGTGACCACCAGGCCCGTGATGTAGGCCTGGGGCACAGCCTCAAGCCACACAGTCTGCCATATGCCCGTGGCGGGGGTGTACACAATGGTGGAGTCCAGGGTCACACGCTGCTTGCCCAGCGCGATCATTGCCTCCTCGGTGGGGTCGTACACAGACACAAGCAGCTCGTGGGACCCGCCGAAGCCCTGCGGGGATTGGGTGAGTAGGTTTTTGGCATTCCAGATATGAAGCTAACTTGGCAGCCAGGTTGGCAGCCAAGCATGCGCTAGCGCAATCAATGCGCCACGCAGTTCCGTCTTGGCATTGGGTACATCACTGTGAATGATTACATAATTGATGGACGGCCTTCCTGACACATTATGAGAGTAATGATGGCCAACTCCGGGGGCGGAGGGGTGAGGCAAACTACGGGGAAGCATGCGCGTCACCCCAGGAGGGCCCCTCACCTCTGGGTTGTGTGTGAGCGCGCGCGTGATGTCAAAGGTGAAGCTGTCGAACCCCCCCTGGTGGCTGCCCAGCTCTTGCCTGTGAGGGAGGGAGGGAGGGAAGTCATCGTGGCAGCAACCCCGAAGCCATCCCCATGGCAAAAACAAGAAGGCGCGTAGCCATGAAAAGCACCGCAATGTCGCACTCAGCCTTTGGTTTTCTGCTGATCTTGCTTAGATCTAGCTTTTGTGCGGGAGTGCATGTAATAACAATAATAATAATTGCAAGGCACCTCTTAAAAACACGGAAGGGTTACATTGATGTAAGCCCCAAGATAGATATTCCCATCATAATTTAGGGTTTGGGGTTTAGGGTCTTGCCTGTCCAGCCACACGGTTGTGGCCCAGTCCACCGCCCCAAAGTGCAGCAGCACCCGCTGACCGCTCCAGTCCTGGGGCAGCTGTAGGGTGCGGCGGTACCACATGTGGTCCATGTGGCGCCCTATCCCAGACAGCGGGGACTCCACAGGGAATGGCACCACCACCCGCAGGGGGAGCGTCTCGCCAAAAGGGGGGTTGTCGCTGTCCTTGCACTCCTCGCCCTCTTGTTTGGGGTTTTCTGAGTCCCCCCCTTTGGAGGGGTCGCACCCAACCTGGGCAGGCACAAGCACAGTGATCGGAATCGGAATGCGAAATTTACAGGGATGGCATCGCCATGGCCATGACTTCTCCCACCCGGGTCAAACAGCCCTAGGCAGGCTGCACAGTGGTAAATTCCCTTGCCCCAAGGCGGGATGCATCCACCGACAAGGGCCACACACCTCTGCCACATGCCAGGCCAAGCAAACCCTGCCCAGCAGTTTGAAGGGTTTGGGTTTAGGGTTTATAATAACCCCACCTGCATCAGCTCCCACACCCCGTTGAGCGACTGCCACCGCTCCCGCACCATCTGCGGCCGCGGGTACTCTGGGAGCACCTCCAGGTGGCTCACGTTCACGCCCCATATGGTGAAGTTGGAGCGGTCAAACCGCAGCGGCATCTGCTGGGTCACGGGCTGCGCGCTGGAGCTGAAGGCCGCGTGCACCGTCGCGCGCAGGGTGGGGTTGAGGTAGATGATGGCTGCCAGGAGCGCGGCTGTGATGCATGCTGAGATGGTGGCGGAGAGCCATGTCGGGGGGGAGCGGGGGCGGCGCCCGTCTGGGGAGTGGGAGGTGCGGGGTGGGGTGTTGATGCCGCTGGCGCTGGCGTGGGCTGCCTCGCTGTGCTTGGCCCGGCGCACGACGCGGTCCATGGCTGGTGGGTGTGGGTGTGGGTTATGGCGGGGGTCTGGTGGGGATGACCCCGGGTAGGGTTAGGGAAGGACAGTAGGATGTAGCTGCTGTGGAGTGGGTGGCTGCTGGTGGAGCTTGATGGCACTGGGTTGGTGGCACTGCCAGCTTATTAGCGTTGCTTTGGTTGGGCCTGCCGAGTCAAGTGTAAGAGTACAGGCTAAATGCCCTTGAACTCTCGTAGTGGCTGAAAGGGTCCATGCTGTTGAGCCTCCTGGCCCTCTGCGCCACTGTATCGGGGGGCGCAGAACTGCAGCAGGCTGTTACCTTACCACCTTGTCACCACGTCGTAAGTGTACAGCGCCTGCAGCAACGAGCTAGGAGTCGGTCCAACGTCGGTAGGGGTGTCTAGAGGAAGGCACAGGCAGCTCCTGCCTGTTGTGAGAGCAGGCAATCGCAGAGCGCGCCAACTTTGTGCACTCCCCACTTCCGTCTCACGCGAGCAAGCAAAGTGCTGGACGGTGGACAGCAAATCGGAGTTTCAGCCATGCATGCATATAGGACATGCATGCATATACCATTTCGAAGGTCTGTGGAAGAGTATACCGGACAGGAGTAAGTGCAAAGCCGACAACGCTAAGAGCACTGCACTCCGTCGTAAAATAATGAATTGAACTGAACGAAACGTTAGTTGAATTCCTGACACGCAATGGTAGGGTTGTTAGGACCGAAAGAGAACAGGTAACTATTTGTCTTGCCAGGAAGGAAAGTTTCCTTGGAGATGCCACACATCAAGTTCTCTACCTAGCTAGGAATCCCAATGGTATAGGTTTCGTACCTAGATTTCCTCCCCCCGGTGCTCGTGCCATGACTGTTGGATATAGGACGGGAAAGCGAACGTCTGCATGTGCGCACAGTTCAACGAGTGCAGGCGCACAGTAGCAGCCAAAAAGCTTTGCGTGGTATCTTCTGTTCGCTGCTTGTAACGGCCCCGGAGTTGACCATCTGATTGGCAGTGACCCAAGGGGGGCGCAATAGGGAGGTGTTGACATCAGCAACCAGTTACCAAACCGCGTCCCCTGCTTCTTCAACACGAGTTTGTAACTTTCCGGCAAGTAAACCCTGGTGCACTTGCATACCCAATTCAATCTTGGCAACCTCAGGTCTGACTCAGCACGGGTACAAGAAATACTTTGCCATGGAGGGCCACATGTGCAGCATGCCGTCCAGTGGACGATTGTTTTTACTCCTTTTTTGCTTCTCAGAAATGCAGCCCAAAAAGCATTTCTTACTGTTTGGTTCTCACAGTTGCAGCCAATTTGAATGGTGCCACGTGGTGTCTCAGCTGAGCCGGGGCTCACCAGGGACAAAAGGGTGTTTTTGCTAGGGTTTTATAATATGCACGCACACGCACACGTGTTACTGTAGCACCGGGTTCGCCTCGCGGTGGCATACCTCCGGGTGACTTTGGATGGAAGGAAACACGTCAAAGTCCTCAACCTTTTTTTGTCAAAGGGTACGTGCACCCTGTATGACGTTCAATTGGAAAGTTTGCGGTTGACGCCTCGCAAGGGGAGCTATAAAAACTGTCCTAAAACGTGCAGGCAAGGGTAGACAACTACCTACTGCTGCAACCCCTTCTACAGGGGGTCCTGTTATTCTGTTATTCTGCTATCCTTCTGCGGAGGGTGACAGCAGTCCCATAGGCGAGCACCTCCGTCAACCCGGCAATGTTGCAGGATTCATACCGCATCCCCAGAATTGCATCCCCGCCCATCGCCATGGCATCTGCCACCATCAGATCAAGCGCCTTTTGCCGTGCCTCCTCGCACAGCTTCTGGAATATTCTGACCTCGCCACCCACGCAAGAACAGAACAGGCCCCCAATGGATGCACACAAGTTCCTGGAGCGGACAGTGATGCCTCGGGCCACACCGAGGATTTGTGCAATCTCATAGCCTGGAGGGGCAAACAAGGGGTCTTTCAAGGGGAGGCACTGTATCAAGTTTTGGGACATTGCATCAACCAGACCAAAACAATGGTAGAAAAAAGTGTGAATGCTGTACTTTCGGCCACAGCCATGCCATTGGCATGCATTGCCCGGCATGGCACATGGCTGTTGAAGTGGCACAAGTGTGTCCAACTTCCACAGCTAAGACTGCCAGAAACAGCTTGGGTGCACAGATAGGTGGCTGACACTCTTGTCAAAAAGTTTGAAAATGTGGTTGACGTTAATGGGTAAAATTGCGCTGGTGGAAAATGTGGTAGGAGAGCAACCCTGGTGCACCCATGCAATAGTTGGTGCACTTGAAAGCAACACCAGACACCTACACAAGATTGTTCCTGTTTTGTTGCGTAGTCAGGGTTCTGCCAAGTTGTAACACAAGGTGCTCATAGCACCTCCAAGGGTAGCTCAAAAGCACCTCCAAGGGTTTCTACAAGGCTTTTGGCGTACTGCTTTAAAGTTCGTTATAGAGAAGTTACTTTGTTCTTACCCGGGGGCGGCTCAAACAGGTTCGAGACGAGGTTTGCCGTGACTGGTGGCGGAGATTCACCGGAACTGGGGAGATTCACCGAAGTCATGTGTGGATGTGTTTCAAATTTGAGCAAAACCCTTCGACGCTGCAACGGCAGAGACTTGTTTGTATACAATTGCGGAGGTGTTTGCGTTTTCTTTCAAGATGCGGCGGGCATTTCACCACAACATGTTATTATAAAGTTTGGCCATAGACATGTCAATATGCATGCAGACATGGGGGGCGATGTGGCTAGCACCAACAGGCATGTCGTAGGCATGCGCCCATGTCGATACAGAATCCAGGGTTTACGGTGGTTGAGTTCCAGGTGGTAGCAGTCCTACCTCGCGCGAGGTTGTGCCCTGGCCACCAGGCGAAGCGGCTGTAGGTGTATGTGCGCAGGTTCAATGAGTGCAGTGCACAGCAGCAACAAAATAGCTGTACGTTGTATCTTGTGTTCGCTGCTTTACTACAAGTTGTGTAGTGGCCCCGGG
Source organism: Heterotrichella gracilis (assembly GCA_032358255.1). Lineage (NCBI taxonomy): Eukaryota > Xanthophyceae > Tribonematales > Xanthonemataceae > Heterotrichella > Heterotrichella gracilis. The sequence goes on along the minus strand of JAULBX010025198.1, from coordinate 43,362 downwards.
TTGACCATCCGTTTGCACCAAGTATGGTATACCGTATATGGGCCATCAGTGATCGGCTGGGCGCAATAAGGGTTTAGGGTCAGTGTAACCACTGCCGTCCGAGCCATCAACTTCAACACGAGTTTGTAAATTTCAGGCAAGTACACGTGCCCTCTTACACCCACAGCAGTCTATCCGTTTCCATGGAGATGTCTGGAGAAGCTTGGGGCAGTCCTTGGCCAGTTATAACGGGTAGCAGTCCCACAGTAGCAATGACACAGGGCCTAAGCGATGCCGCCTTCACCTTTTTGCCAAGGAGGGGTCAAGGCTCTTAAAGAGCCTCTCAAAGTTTGCCACTGGGATGCCATGAACGTTCGACTGCAACCGCAGCTTGTCACAACAGATGTGACGACCTGCGATGCGTTGTTGAATCCAGTGCCAACAATTGTTGCACCGCAACGGGTGCAAGTAATGATATGGCTGGTCAGAAAGTTCTGCGTGAAGTTACTGTGAGTCACAGACATCAAACGTAGAATTGGCGCAGACTGGCTGTCACAGATGCAGTTAATAGCTCAAACTGATGTGCACTGTTCGTCAGCACAAATAATTGTGGCTAAAAAAGTGTAAAGTGGTTGCCCAGTGGCTACCACAAAGTGCTATTTCAAAAGTACTTATCATGTGTAAAGGCTACTGGAAGACTACCCACCATCCAGTGTAGTGGCTGATACATATAGTAATAGTGGCTTCCTAGAAAGCACACCTACAGCTGTAACAGTATAACAAACTTCACAAGCAAAGCATCAAAGGCCAGCAAGAAAGATCAGCAAGTGGCCAGCGTCACTGTAGGCCAACCACCCAGCTACAGACTCAACCACAGGCATGGACACGTGCCCTGCTGGTGCGACAGTTGTGGAAACAGCAGAAAGATAAACTGACAATTTGTTCAAGCCAAAACACCAGACTGTGCTTGCTTCAAGTATATCTAAAAGATGTGCAAAGCAAAAAGGAACCTTAGTCAGTTGCTGAAGAGTAAGGAGCTCCAGGCCTAGGACCTAGGGCACGCCCCATAAAATACCTATAACGCACATGGTTCCTTGGCTAGACAGCGCTGCATGCAAAAAGCAGACGATGCCATACGCAAGCTTGCAAAATAAAGCTTGGACACTAAGTTTGCCTCTGCTTGCCACAGAGCAGCCCCTGGCAACACCCAGCCTCCTTCCACTGCCACACCACACATGTGGCACCACCACTCCAGCACCAGTGGCGGAGTAGCTGTGCTGGAGTTTCACAGCCCAGCCACATCCCTGCACACGCTGCCACCTGGCACGCTGCCCACTGCCCCACCTGGCGCAGACAAATACTCATCATACTGGCGGCGCTGCATGGCGCCCAGAGCTAGCCCCGTTCCGGCCCATACATCTTCCCCATTAGCGCGCTCTGTGCCCTGCTCACGTGCCCGATCATGCGCCGCACCCCAGCCATGCTCCCCAAAAACACAGCGCAGCATGCTATCCAAATGCATGGCATGCCGCACCCGTCCCGGGTGAAAATACCCCCCTGCCATCGGCACGCGTCATCCGTACATGTTAGCTGTGCCGCTCCCCATGAAAGGGCTGTGCATCACTCCTTCTTGAGGTTGGGCAGGGCAGGCAGCTGGGGCACCTCCTGCATGGGACGCCACATCACAGGGGTGTCAGCAGGCGCACCATCCAGGCACCGCCAAGGGAGTACTAACTATATTGAAAAACGTGCATATTGATGTACTTCTGGCACTGCACCCATGCGCCTGGTCAAACCCTTGGTGCACTGTTAGGTATCCAGGTGGGTCATACCCGTGCTCCCCATGCTGCCAGCCGTCAGCCGTCACCGAGCTTAGATGGTGTCATGGGGTACATATTTCAGACATATCATGGATGATGTGGTATCAGACATACCATGAAACATCAATGGAAATTGGTATGCACAATTGATGATGATCAGATGTATTTTGTGGAATAATAATGCTGTGCAGGGGTGGAATGCACGCAAGGCAGTAGTCAGCAAAGCCGCTGAGGGGTGAAATGCGCGCATGTCCAGCGGCCCACCTGCATCTTGAGTGACACGCTGTCGTTGTTCCACTCCAGCACCTGCAGCTGGCCCTCGCGCTCCACCGTCAGGATGGTTGCAATCTGGTAGATGTCTGGGAAGAAGGGGTAGGACTGGACCATCAGGCGCGCCTTCTGAAGCGGCTGGAGGATCTGAGGGGGCGCGGGGAGAGGGGGGGTTGAGCACATTACCCACAAGAGGGCTTCACAGCCATGGCTTGTCGCACACTTTCACTCCTACTCCTGGTTTTTTTATTGTTAATGGGACCAAAAGCTGCCATTCAGACTTCCAATTCGGCTAGTACACTACAGGGAGTAGCCAGGCTTCACTACCCAATCCCACTTCACGATTTGCCCTCCAGGGTTACTTCCCCCATTCCAGGGTCACTTCCAAGGTTTCCCCTCCGGGGTCAACTTTCTGGGTTTGCCCTCCAGGTAGCTTCCCCATTCCAATCTACTCACCGCCTTCATGGTTGTCCCGATCAGCTCCGTCCCACACCAGTGCTCCTCCATCAGGTTCTGCTTCAGCTCGGTGACTAGCTCGTGCGCCTTCACGCTCTCCTTCAGGAAGTTGGGCAGCGAGTTGAGCGAGTCGGGGATCTCAAGCTGGCGCAGGCGCTTGAGGATCTCGCGCCGGTCCTCAACGATCTTCACGATCTTCTGCAAGAAACCCTGGCGCAGGTTGATTACCTGCGTTTTCTGCTCCTCCTCCAGCTCCAAGGCGGCCTGCGGGTGGGGTGGCGGGTGGTGAGTGGTGGGTGGTTGGTGGGCAGCGGGTTGGCGGGTATAGGATAGTGGTTGGGCAGCGGTGGCGATGATATGGAGTGCTGCCCTGAGATCCCCATCCCAACCCTTGAACTTTGTGCCACAGATCCCTGGCTATCCCACAACGCACACCGCCATGCTTACAGGGACTGTGCTACATTCCAAACAATGTGCATGCTGCAGCTGACACTAACATGATCTCAAGGCTTTCGCTCCCACCACTTGTGTCAGGCCAACCAGGGTGGGTGCTAAGATTTGCACCAGGGTTCCTCAGGGTTCCACCCAACTCACCACCACCGACTGCCAGCGCTGCTGGTCCTCTATGCTCAGCCCGTAGCGCCCGTCGTCAAAGGTTGATGTGATGAGCTTGTGCACGTTGATGGGCTTAAACACAGCATTATAGTGGCACAGGTCACCCTGCAACAAGGGGGTGAAGCGGGTGAAGCCCATGCACCCGCGCACATGCGCATCAGACACCAACAGATGGCTAGTGGGTGCAGCAGTTTGCGTGTGCAGATGTGTGGCTGAGGGGGGCAGGCACCAGGGTTTGGGAAGTGGGTGTGCATGCAGCGCGGAGGCCAACAGTCATGTGCCCCCACAATAGGTCTAGCATTGCACCTTACCCTGCCTCCCACGCCACGCCACTCCAGGTGCACACCGCCTCTTCATCAACCTATCTACCTCCCGCAACCCCCATTCCCCTGGTCTAGCAATTGCATTGTACCCACCCGCACCACTACCTGCCCAGCATCACCACCCGCCCAGCACCACACCCCACTGGCCTTCACTTACCACTTGGTCCAGCGTTGCCTCTATCTGCGCCATCTTGGCCTCATCCCTCGCCCCCCCCACCTCCAGCTGTACCAGCATGGTCCCCAGCTGCTGCACGCTGGTCTTCCAGTGGCGCACAAGCTCGTCGGCAGACATGCCCTTCACCTTCTTAACCTGAAAGCGGAGGAGAGGGTCACACGCCAGGGGAGGTGGTGGGCTGTGCTGCCCAGGCTACTGCTGCACTGCCATGTGCAACTGCTGGAATGCCATGTGCTGCATTGCCATGCAATACTGCTGCACTGCCATGAGCTGCACCCACAGACCCAGGCAGCCAACACAGCCAAGACTGGACTTAGCACGAGCAAACCCACCCCTCAGTACCCTGTACCATGCAGAATGGACCTAGCGGAGGGTTGTCAGGCGGCCAGAAATACCCTACCGAATCCTCTGCCTACCACGAAAACACCACCCCAATGCAGCGCACACAACATGGCCAGGGTGCATCACCCTAAAAGTGCGCTTTGCCACCCGTGATGCTTATCCCGGTGCAGGGTTTGTCACCCATGCGGCCCACGCACCTGTGCGCAGTCCACTGTGCCCGAGGAGTTGCACCCCGAGTTGACCAGCGCCGCGGTGGCAGCAGGGTCGTTCTCCCCGCAGTAATTCGTGACGCCCTCGCTGCACGCCTGAATCATAGCACAGCGTTGTGTCAACACCTTGCACAGTGCAGCAGACCCCACAAAGTGACACCCTCCTGAACCTGTTCGCAACCATGTGCCCCCACCCTGCACCGCAATGAGTGACCAACTTTTGCCCAGCAGCTACTCCTCTGCCTCCTCTCGCCACACCAAAGGGTCGGTCAAGCAGCACAGGTTCTCCAGAAGGCCCCCGGCCGTCCAACCTGGCGGCTCCCGTGCAACACCTTCAGCAGCTGCTCCATCAGAACCCACCCCACCTCCACACCAGGTGGCTCGCCCTTGATGATCGCACCTCACCCACGCAGACAAAACAAACCCTAGGGTAGCCACAGAGCAACCAGCAATGGGCCTCGCCTGCAGCTCAGCTTCATCCCATCCCTCCCCCACCCCACCCCACCGCCAGCCCAACCCCCACCCGCCCCACCTGGTGGCTCTCGTGCAGCACCCTCAGGTTCTCCTCCCTCAGCGCCAGCACCTTCTCAAGCGTGAGCGTGCGGTTGCGCAGCGTGTTGTTCTCGAGCTTCAGCTTGTTCACCTCGACGCTCAGCTCGTCCAGCTGCTCCTCCATGGTCTGCATCTTGACCTGCAGGGGTGGCGGTGGTGGGTAGTGCTGGTGGGGGCCCGGCGCGGGGCCTCGTGCGTGTGGTGCACGAGGCGATCCACCTGGGCCATCCTTTGCTGCTGACATACCAAGGGCCTTGCCCACCCACAGCACCCCACTAAACCCCATCACTCCTCCAACCCTTGCCGACCACAGCCCTTCCAAGCGCTCATGCACTGGGCCTCAAAGTGTTTGGTACCACCTTCCTTCCTTCCTCAGCTTAGTCCGCACACTACCACCTCCTGCCTCCCCCTGACCCACCCACCCACCTTCTGCCTCTCCCTGAACCGCTTCTGCGCTCGCCGGTTCTTCTCCTGAACAGCCTGCGCCCTCTGCTCTGCAGTCTTGCCCCCCCTGCCGCTGCCCCCACCCCCGCCAGTGGCCGCATCCGCACCCGAGGCGGCCCCCGGCCACTCCCCGCTTGTGTCGCTGCTCCCGTTGAGCTGGGGTATCTGGCCCTCTACCAGCCCGTCAAGTGTGTAGAGAGGGACTGACGACACGCCCAGCATGGCGTCAGCGAAGGGGTCGCCAAAGGGGTCTGCACAGGGAAACGCGCTTTCAGTGGGTCTGGGACAAAAAGAGGGGTGCGCGGCGTAGGGTTTAGGGTTTAGGGTGCCCTCCACCGCGTTAGCCCTCTGGGGGCATGATCAATGACGAACGACAAGCCACGGCCTCCAAAGGAAGTCGGCAAGGGATGTGTGGCTTGACATTCATTCAAACTGCATTGCCACTCACTGTAGGCACCCCATAACTAAGGGTTAACCCCACACCCACACACCACGCCCATTTTCACCCCACATCCCGCCACCCACCCATCTTGAGGTTGGGCAGCGCCGCCGCCCCCGCGCCCCCCGCCTGCATCGCCCCTGCCGCCCCGCCCCCGTTATTCAAGTACTGCGCCAGAATGCCCTCAAAGTCCAGGTCTGTTGACATTGCGTTGAGCAGCGAGGGCACCCCCGCCAGCTCAGGAGGGTCTATGACTGCCTCCATAGGACACAGCAGCGCAGCGGCTGCAAGCCAAGAGGGGCCAAACCCGGTACCTGTGGAGGCACACACACAGTGGTTTTGTGGATGGGGGGTGCTGGGAAGCTGTTGAGCCGGAGGGTGGGGGTGCGCACCCACTAGGATGAGAGAGGGTTTATGGAGGGTGGACCAAGGGTGTCTGTTGGCAGGCTGAAGGGAGGGTGGTGGTCGAGTGAAGGGGGCCGTGAATACTGCATCTGTGGGGGGGCATGGGTGCACTGATTGGTGATAAGGCTGCAAACTGGGTCTGATAGACACGGGGTTGGTGCATCGCCACACGGGACATGGCACGACTGTACTGCCCCGACGCCATGCATCAAACCTTAGGGCTGGGATTACGCGTCGTGGGCTTGTTTGCCAAAATCAGACGCACCGGACCTAATCCACACACCACAAGGGTCCGGGGGTAGGTCGCAGTTCGAACTAACGTTTGCGCAGCATGAGCCCATGACACCCAAAAACCAAGAGGATCATGGGAATAGGGTATGTGGCCTTGCAAGTGAAACAACATGCTGCTGTGATAACGTCTCTACAACGACTGCAGAGCCCAGAATCAGTAGGGCAATGGTATGGTATCCCGCAGCATGCATCTGTGGCACACATGCATGCCACTTACAAGCAGTTGGTGTGTTCAGACTTGAGACTGTACTTTGGCTGTTCAAACGAAGCCCCACGTTTCAGACTGTATACCTTACGTGCCAAGCAGTGGTCCTCCGGGGTATGTTTGTTTACACTGCCTCGGCTGTGCACAGCCTTTTCCCTGCCGAGAAACCGCGAGGTCTTGTGTGGCTGGAACTCTTCACTGCCGCGCAATTCAGCTGTCACGTATCCACTCTTACTGGTGACCCAGCCTGAACAAGGTTCCCAGACACGCCACAAAGCGTGGTGCTATGCGTTGCTACTCGGGTTCCCCTTCGCCACCCAAATATCCGACAAGCAAAATCCCGGTTGCTAGCGCTCGCAGGGTACCAGTTTGGAGATGCGACTTCAGCACAACAGCAAGGAAAAGCTGAACGAGGCTCGTTTGATGCAACTATGCAAATTTACACTTGTTCACCCACAACCCCAGCGTCTATTTTTAGGCACTTGGGTTAGTCACCGCTTATGTAGACGCACGAAGGGGAGGCATTTCATGGAGTAGGAGGTACTCCAGGGGGACAGTAACACGACTACCGTATGCAACAGGTTAATACCTAATTATAAATAATCTGTCCCTGTTGTGGCAAGCATTGCAATCGGGGTGACTTGCTGAATTGCTTTACTCCACAGGTGATGGGCAGCTGGACACACTCTTGGATCCACCAGGGCTTGCAAGGAAAACACTTTATAATGGTTTTGACCTTCCCATACTGGCACGCCAGAGGTGGCACGAAGTGCATTTAAACTGGAGACACTGAGTGGTTGCGAGCCCCTCAGGGAGCCTGTCAGGGAAAAATGCTGACTTCCGAAACTAGGTGGCGTCCCAGCTTGATAAAAACCAAAGCAGTGCCAATACGTAACCATCTGCAGCAAACTTGAAAGTAGCTTTAGTCAGAACACAAGCATATTTGGTGGAAAATATTTGAAGTAATGCTGGTGGGCCTATAGGCGGACATATGTGTGCTACAGCCAGTCTGCGTCACGGAGTGGAGGTACGGGCTGTCACCCATCTACCTAAAACAATACTGGTTGTCCTGGGCTGCGGTGCACATGCACCCGCTGCCGTGGTTGGCCACCAAGGTCCTTGCAAATATGTAGCCACACTCGTTCATCAACATGTCCAAGAGATTAGTGGCCAAACTGAAAAAGTCATAACAAGTACATTTGATGAAAAATTGTGCAAATGTTGATGGGTTCAACAGCCAGTCTGGGTAGCGGAGTGGAGGTATGGGCTGCCAACCACCTATAATAAGGAATACTCAGCCTGGCGATTTTGGGCAGACGCACCAACTGCCGCAACCAATAGATCCAGTGACCACTTCAAAACAAATAATAATATGCCCACAGGGGTTAATAAAATGTGAACGGGGGAAAACCCTGCAGGTTTTTAACCCTACCGTTGGAAACACAATTATGTTTTTCTCCTTCCAAGTTGCTACATGCCTGCTATGTAGCCTGCTCGGCAACCCAATGACGGAATATGGTGTGTTTGTTGCACAGAACAGGTGCCGAGCTGAGGACATACGCCAGTGAACAAGCGGAAAAGGTTGTATGCATGCCAGTAGTGCCACAAGAAAGCCATGCAACCTCAGGGGCGTGTTATGGTGAGCTGCTGACAATGACAGAGGCTGCACGCTCATAACGGAAACTGTGAGGCACCATGTGGCATGTGAGATAAGGACAAAATATTTCCAAAAATAATATATAAGTCACAGGCGAAGAACAGAAGAAAAAAAGGCAAAAGTGGGTTTATTGCAGTGCGCCAGGTAAAAGGAGTGGACCAAGCGTCGCTTGCCATATACTAAGGCTCATGCATGACCAATACGTATCCCCTTCTGAGCAATTCTGCGCTTCCACGTCATCGTAAAAAACCCTGTGTTCCACCTCTGCCCATCATCATGAGTCATCGCACCCACTGAACCAGTATCCCCACAGGCCGCCTTGCAAACTTTGTTCTGCAATGGCACTCCTGGCTTTATTGATGGTCTAGGTACTAAGAACTGGACCACTGAACCTGCACAGCTCTGAATGCTGAATTGCCGATCACTAACTGCTAGATTGCTGAATACTGGATGCTGCATGCTCAGCCCCAAAAACTGCCGTGACGCACAAGGCATCAGCGGGTGGTGGGCATGGCTCCGAATCCATGTGTCACACTGGGGCGGTGCTGGTGCCCTGGGTGGGGCTTCCCATTGTTCCTGCCACCACTGGTGAACCAGTGGGCGGGGATGCAAATGGGGATCTGTGGCGGCTGGAAACCCCCTTCACCGTGCTCCCCACTGCTGGCCCTGTCTGGCTGGTGAGTGGGGATGCGAATGGGGATGTGACGCGGCTGGCGGGCCCCACCAGGATGCTTCCCATTGGCACTGCATGCGCTGTAGAACTGCTGGGTGGGGATGCAAATGGGGACCTGTGGCGGCTGGAGCCCCCCACCACCATGCCACCAATTGGCCCTGCTATCACTGTCCGGCTGGTGGGTGGGGATGCGAGCGGGGATGTGGTGCGGCTGGCGGGCCCTACCAAGATGCTCCCCAATGGCCCTGCTTTTTCGGCAGAACTGCTGGGTGGGGATGCGAATGGGGACCTGTGGCGGCTTCCCCCCCCAGTACCCATCCACTTGGGCCCGAATACCACCATGCTCCCCACTGGAGCTGCTAGCCCTGCCTGGCTTACGGGCGGGGATGAAAATGGCGACATGCGGCGACTAGAGGGTCCCACTACCATGTTCCCCACTGGCGCTGCTGGCCCTGCCTGGGTGGCGGGTGGGGATGTGAATGGGGATGTGGGGCGGCTGGCAGGCCCCACCACCATGCGTCCCATTGGCGCTGCTTGCTCTGGAGAACTGGTGGGTGGGGATGCGAATGGGGACCTGTGGCGGCGGACAGGCCCCATCACGGTGCTTCCCAATGACCCTGCTAGCACTGCACCGCTGCTTGGTGGGGATGCAATCGGGGATGTGAAAAGGCTTGAGACCCCCACCACCATGCTCCCCATTGACGCTGCTTGCCCTGTAGAACTGGCGGGTGGGGATGCGAAAGGGGACCTGTGGCGGCTGGACCCCCCCACACCCATCCTTGGGGGCCCAGGCACAGCCACTGGCGGCGAGGGGACATGCGCTGCTCCCGCCACATGCCGCATTCCCTCTCCAGCGACCACTACTCCCCCGTGTTGCACTCCATGCATGTGGCTGCGGTCTGTCCCATGGGGACCCCGGGTGGCGCCACCTGTCACAACCGCCACCTGTCCCCGCATGGCCTGCACCCCTGGAGCCACTGTGCACCCATGGACCCCGCGTGCCCCGCGGTCTTGGCTTGGGCGCCTAGCGAGGGAGAAGGAGGGTCTGGGCCGGAGTGGCGGGTGGGGCAGCCCTGGCTTGGTGGTGACCCCCCTTGCAATTATTACCCTCTGACAGGCCCGAGATGGTACACCCATGGTGGGGCCGGCGCATGCCCTGATGGTGGCCACCACTTGGGTCATGGTAGGTCTGCGGGTGGGGTCGTTGTGCAGGCAGCGGCGCACCAGGGCCGCAACCTCGCTGGGGCATTCCTCAGGAGACCTGCACGCGGGTGGAAATGGTGATAATGAGAAGCTGTATATTTTCTCGTGGAGAGGGCGGTCTTGCGACCATAGTCACCCTTAACCCTAACCAAAATGTTGCATGTGGCTTGGAATGCGTGTGCAGCACCCATGGTGAAACCCTGCACATGGCTTGCACCAGGAATGGACCCATGTGGCTCACATGCTGTTCTTGGCGATGCGCCCCGGGTACTGATCACGTGTGCATGCGTGGACCAGGTGCATGTGACTTAGCGCACAGGTAGTTTGCACATGCAGGTAAGCCATGGCAGGGCCACACACACACACAGAGCGTGACACCCCACCCACCTCAACGCCCTCAGGCCCCCGGTACCCGCCACCCTCCCGCAGCAAATCTCCCACAGCACCACCCCAAAGGAGTACACGTCAGCGCAGCAGCCGCCCCCCTCCACCACCACATCCGCCACCTCTGGGGCCAGCCAGGAGGGGTGACCGCGCCGCCAGCTGGCACCTGCCACTGGGCGGGTGCGGGGTGCAGGGGATGCTGGTGGCAGGCCCTGGCGATGGTTGCCCATGGCGGTGGCAAGGCCTGGATCTGACACCTGCAGGCATGTGGGGGTTGGTCAGGCTGCGATCACAAGACTGCAGGCAACCTTTGTACATGATCACAGAGAGTGCGGTGTACCAAAACAGATCGGGATGAAGCCCTGCTAGCACGTTGTGAGGCGTGTGCCTGTAGTATGTGGTCAAGCCTTGGCAAAGTGAATATTTGCGATCATGGTTGGGGCTTCGATATGTTATGCACTTGCCAGGTACACCACATTTGGCTCGTTGATGAAACCCAGGGGTTTTGATGAGGGAGCGCCAAGCTACTGGTCAACCTAGGGTTGACCTTTCTTGGATCAGGGCTCCCACCCACCTTTGCCAGGCCATCCTTGTTGAGCAGTATGTTTGTGCCCCTTAGGTGACCATGCTCCACCCCCCTTTGGTGCAGGCTGTGCAGCCCCAGGGCGGAATCAAGGGCGATGCGCTTGCCCCTGCAAGGGAGGACATGACTCATGTACTTATGAAGTTTACAATAAAGGTAGAGGGGGCGTTCTGGCATCGACATTGGATCCATATGTATATGCATATAGCATTACATGCTTAATGCTTGGAAAGGATGTCTTTTCCCCCTCCAGAGCTTATATCAAAATATGTGACAATTTGTGTTGAAGTTGGTATTGGTAGAACACTACAAGTTGGTACGTATGTGGCTGGTGCTGCAAAGTTCAGCAATTGGCAGCCTTGAATTTTGTGCTCATGAGCATACAATGGCTGTCAAGCTGATGCAATCACCCATCAAATTTACGTGGTACACAGGTAACATATGAGCATCTCGGTTCTAAGAATTACCTGTTGTACCAGGTGTAGGCAGTGCGCCCTGGCAAGCCCCTGGGGTTCTTCAGGATTGTGTGCAGATCCCCTTCCTCCATCAGCTCGCTCATTATCACCCCCTTGCCCCCGCATTGGCTCAAGGATGCCCCCAGCAACTGCACCACGTAGGGTGAGCGGCAAGCCCTAAGGGTGTTCAGCGCGTGCAACACCTGCTGCCTGCCTTGGGTGCCTGGCGGGGGGGTGGAGATCACTTTGAGGGCGATGTAGAGGGAATCCTTCCACACAGCCTTGTACATCTGCAAGGGTTTAGGATTATGAGAGGAGGTGAGCAGAGGTGTGTGGCTCATGGGCCCATGGGGTGAGGCCCGCGCGTTGCCTGGGCAGGCACGTCTAAGACTGTGCACAATTCAGGACTGTGATTGAGAGATCTCATCCCTTGACGTTCAATCTAGAGTGCCATCGTTCTGGGCGCTGATGACGTGCAGCTCGCCACTGCCAGGCATGCATGCACAGGGCGCCACAGAGCAATGACTGGTGAGCCACATGGACTAAATGGGCTGGCTCAGCTTGATACAGCTTCAACGTGAGTGCATACGGCGAAGAGAGGCTTGTTTCTACTGAAGTTAAAAAAAATATATCAAGTTATTTGTTTGAAGATGTTTTAACACTTTTTACAAGTAATTGCCACGACAGAATGATTCCCTAGGGGGGCCTGCCTTGGCAAATTGAGCAAATGGAGTACATACGCAGACTATAAAGTTCCAACGGTCTCAACGGTGCCAGGACCAACCCGCGTGTGCAAGATGGGCTGCTGATCTGATGTGGCTTTATAGCTAGAATTTCAGGGAATGTAACCAAAGTGGATGAATGGACTTCTTGTACTCGTCTGACCCCTCACCTTGGCCCCCTTTCTGCTGCCCAGGACACATTTGGACCCGCTTGCACCAGTGCACAGGCGCACATCCCCAGCGGACATGTACCAGTCACAGGCAGGGGGGAGGGCCCAGCGGGCGTCGGAGGACACTTGGCGGGGCGCAGGGCTTGCACTCTGGGAGCGGACGGCTGGAGGGGCGGCAGGCGGTGGGTGGTGGTGGGTGCGGTGGGTGGCCGCCAGGGGAGGGACGGGGGGGTTGGCCTTGCCAGGGGAGGGGGCCTTTGGGGGCTTGGGGTGAGGACTGCAGTGGGGAGGAAACCAAGGTGTGTAAGGGTGTGGGGCAAGGCCCTGACATGTTTATGGATTATATTCATCAACAGTTTACACTTACATATGTTTATGCAGGAGGACTGTAATATATCACTAGTAATGTATTAAATTACAGGAATTTACAGGAATTTTTGAGACAGTCATGAGGGAGCCAACCCCTTACAGTCCTCCTGTTTATGGATATATTTATTATACATTTGTATTTATTGTTTAATTTTTTCATATATGTGTATAATAAACCAAAAAAATTTGAAGACTCGGGAAATTTGTGCTGCGGTTAGCACCTAGATTATGCTAGGTCGCATGCAACCATATATGCCACTATATAGCATCAATTGATGCAAGGAACCATGCATACATATACTCATTAATGCGCCCCTTAGCCCCTTTGCCCGCATTTACTCAATCGTGTAGGTCCCTGGCCAATGGACCTGGTATACCAGATGCACTCGTATAGAGTGTACGATGCCCTGATTGCCCAGCCCCTGTACCTACTGCAACAGAGTGCACACATGAGAAATATGCAGAGTATATCAGACACCTATTGGGTGCGGCGTGGGCGGTGGCGGGCTATGGGGATTACCTTGCCACAGGCTCCGACCCGGGGAGCCCTGTATGCCCTGTCACCAGCCATTGCCTGATGGCCTCCACAAGGGGTTCCTCAATGAACAGAGATGCCAGCGCTTCAATCAGCAGCAGCAGGGCTAGGGTGATAACCACAGTTGAGATGGCTGAGGCAAGCACCTTGACCACACTGAGCATGTAGTGCGCCACAACTGGGTGTATGCCGCTCAAGTGCATGAGGGGCTCCCAGACGGATCCGGATGGGTGGGGGGCAGGGGGTGCGCCACGTGGTAGGGAGGGGGTCGGAGGCACTGCGGGGGTCACGGGAAGGCAGCACCAGCTGTGGGCGCAAGCTGTGGCGGGGAGGTGATTGCAGCAACGGGATGGCATGGGGATGGTGGTGGGTGCATGCGGCATGGCCGCATGCGAGGTGTAACGGGATGGAGCAAGAAACATCCAAATGCAAGCTTGGTAAGCGTGACCAACTTAGATATGCCGGCAGGCGCCTGGGGAATGGGGAATATTGCAACAGCTCACCTGCAGCTGCGTTGCTTGACTTGGGCCGTGGGGTTGGCAGTGGCTGCGGGCAGCCCTCCGCTGGCTGCAGGCCCTCACTCCCCACGCTAGGGAACCAAAGTGAGCAACGGGCCAGGGCTGCCAGAAGCAAGCAGTTCCTGACCGTTGCAAGAACACTAACACAGCACTGGGTGGTGGTCAAGGCGCTTGCATGTGGCTTTTATGTATATTAACTGTTCCTGTGGTCTGCTCCCGAGTGGCCAGAATATTAGCCAGATTGTGAAGTGGCCAGAGTCTGAATCTGATGATGACAGGAGGGGTGGATCCAGTGTTAACTAGAGCTTCTTGCTGGCCCTCACACTACACCTGGGTGAGCATTGATGAATCAATATTGATGTACGATCCCCACAGGAGCGTTGGAGTTGGCTGGGGTCAAGTGGAAACCTTGAGGCCGAAAAATAGACCCCGTCAAGAGCGCATGCAGCTCAAAACCCCACGTGACTCTCGAGAGGCTGATCACTCCGACCGCGATTGAGCCGTCGCCTGCACATGCATGTGCGCGGCTGCAGCTGCTTCCACAGGTAGCGCTGGATACGCCTCCCCGGTTTGCTGACTGCTGGTGGTTTTTTACATGAAATACATTAAACAAGTGTGTTTAATGGCCCATTGCACTTTGTGCAGGAGTGCTTTAGTCGAAGCAGCTGCGGCCGCTTGGCCTTGTGGACGGATCTGCAGCAAATGAAAGCTAGATTAGCGCCGTTTCTTGTGTCAAGCCACGCATAGCCGCACGACCAACACTATGACCTGCGTCGCACCACAAGCAGGGGCAAGCAGGGGCGCGCAGGCTACACAGACATACACACGGCGCAGAGGCCATGGCACAGGCGTAACCTGCTCCGCTGCGTGCGTATCCATGGCCAGTTTGCTGCCAGCACAAGCGTTTTATTGCACGAGCTCTTATGCCATCGCCAAGGTTACCCAGAGCGGGGCACAGGTGCGCAACAAACACGTGGTTACAAATACGCAGTCGTGAGGGGCCAGAATTGCAATGGAAACTTGGAAACTTGGAAACGCGGGAAAGTGCGCCTGGAACGTGGTGGCGGAGATTGTGGCCAAACCTGCGTGTGTATCTCTATTCGTGAGCCGTTAGACCACTTCAGGTTGCTTCCTGTTCTGATCGCCCCGTCGCTCAGTGCCTATGTGGGCTGTCGTCTCCTCGCCGCAGTACACCTCACAGCAATACACCGACTGGCCTACGGGAACCTCGCATATGCATCATCTCCAGCTGGTGGGCATGCACGGCTCAAGCTTGCGGAAGTATAAGCAAAAGGGGAATCACTCATCGCCGGCATACATGTTTCCGTCGCATTAGCACAGGTGTCCACACCCTGTCTGGACTCCTTGTCGACTTGCAGGACTTGGTCGAGACTTGGTCACCGACTCAACGACCGGCGCACCGACTGGCCTGCGGGACTCGGAGCGACTCTGAAACCAGATGAGGCCATTTTCTGCGAACTTTATACCACACAGGGGCATCCGGAGGGCAACTACCACAGCTTCTAGAAGCCCATGTGCAAATCGAAGCTAGCTAGTGGTTTCTGCAGCTGCTTCATTTCAAAGCTGGGGTTGTGCCGTTTCTTGTGTCATGACAGCCAGAGGATGGAAAATGGCGATGCGTTCACGTTGGTACATATGGGCCATAATGGGCAATGATTGGGCAATCCGACGTTAACAAGCTACTCATCCGGCTATACCACATGACATTGTAAGTCAGTGGCCAAGTTGGTTGAACTGAACTAGTGGGAACACAAGAACACCTGATAAAAAATGGTCAATGGCGAGGTTGATGGGCCTGTGCCACATTAGTAATGCAACAGCCAATCTGGGTCAGGGCAGGGAGTGGACTCCGGGATCCCTCGAGGCCCTCATAAAATGGGCTGTCAACCACCTATAGAAATAAATACTAATATGGTGTTTAAGAAACAGAATCTGGGCTGCAGTGCACACGCACCAAACTGCAGCAGCCTGCAGTTGGCAATGAATTCCAGTGACCGCTATGAACAAACAATTGAAATAATATTATGCCCATAGGGGCTAATAAGCATGGGAGAGGGGAAAACTTGCAAGGCCTAATAGTATTACCGCTGAATCATAATATGAAAAATAATCACAGCTTTTTGAAAGCTCGGCAACCCAAGGACAGGGGATGCTGTGTTTGATGCACAAAACAGGTGCCGAGCTGAGGACACGCCAGTAACCAAATGGAGACGGTTATGTGCATGCCAGTAGTGCTGCAAAAAAAGTATGCAGCCCCAGCCTCCATTGTGTTATGATTAGCTGCTGGAAACGAAGGAGACTGCACGTGAACAAGTGAAACTGTCAAGCACCATGCTCCATGTGAGCTTCAGGCCCTGAATGGGGCCAAATAAATCCCAAAGACCAAGACCAAGTAGAAGCAAAAAGAATAAGAACAGAATAAATAAAGCCGAAAAGGTGATTATTGCAGTGCGTCACGCCAAAGCGTGGATCAGACTTCGATTGCCATGTAAGAATGGCAAGACATGTTATAATCCCCTCCCGAGCTTCCCGGTCACCATGAAAGACCCTGTGTGCCACCCCTATCCATCGTACCATACACTTGTATTCTGAACCTACGCAGCTTTGAATGCTGAATTACTGAACATTAAATACCTCAATGCTGTCAAACAAATCTTGTAAATCTTGTAATACTAAAAGCTGAATTTCTCAATGCTGCATGCTCAGCCCTGATTACTGCCGTGGCGCACGTGGCACCAGCAGGGGGCGTAATCCGCAAACCATGGGCGAATGGGCAGGGGCCTCGGATCCAGATGTCGTACTGGAGCCCTGGATGGGGCTCCCCATAGGCCCTGCCACCACTGGTGAACCGGTGTGTGGGGATGCAAACGGGGACCTGTGGCGGCTGCCCCCCCCCACACCCATCCTTGGGGGCCCAAGCACAGCCACTGGCGGCGAGCGGACATGCAGTGGTCCCGCCACATGCCGTATCCCCTCTCTAGCAACCATTACACCCCCTTGTTGCACTCCAAGCATGTGGCTGCCACGTGTTTCATGGGGACCCCGGGTGGATCCCCCTGTCCCGGCCCCAGCCTGCTCCAGCAAGGCCTGTGCCTCCCCACGCTCCTGATTGGGGCGCGGAGTGGATGGGGAAGGCCTGTTCTGACCCTTCGCCCCCCCTTGGTGGACCCCATCCATGTGGACACATTGTGCTCCAGGAGTCTCCCCAGTGGATTTACTGCCCCTTGGCGCAACTTCCGCCGCTGTGTGCCTGGGATCCCCACATGCACCACAAGTCTGAGTAGGGCCGCAGCCAATGGAGGGCAGCAGTGGAGCGGTGGAGAAGGAAACCCGCTTGGCCCGAGGTGGCGGGAGGGGCAGCCCTGGCTTGGGCGTAGGCCCCCTTGGAACCCTCTGACGGGCCCGTGACGGTACACCCATTGTGGGCCCGGCGCATGCCCTGATGGTGGCGACCACTTGGGTCATGGTGGGCCTTTGGGTGGGGTCCTTGTGCAGGCAGCGGCGCACCAGGGCGGCGACCTCGCGAGGGCATTCCTCAGGACACCTGCAGGAGGGGGGAATGCATCGTAAGGTAATGAACCTCTGTGTAATTTTGCATGAGGGGGCTTGCAGGGGATGGGGGGGCTCGGCATCATGATCCCTACAACCCTAACCAATTTCACTGCACATGGGAAGGGGCTTGGCACCTCCCACATCCCCCTGCACATGCTGGGGACGCATGCAGCAACCATGATAATTGCCCTGCACATGGTCTTGAAACCCTTGAAACCCCATGCTTAACCTGGTCCATATCCATCCCACATGCTGTTCTTTGCGATGCGGTCGGATGCCTAATCACATGCATGCATGCATGCATGCATGGAACAAGCGCATGTGACGCGGCGCACAGATGGTCTGCACACCCATGGCCACACCAACCCACACACAGGGCATGACACCCCACCCACCTCAAAGCCCTCAGGCCCCCCGCCACCGCCACCCTCCCGCAGCAAATCTCCCACAGCACCACCCCAAAGGAGTACACGTCAGCGCAGCAGCCGCCACCCTCCACACCCACATCCGCCACCTCAGGGGCCAGCCAGGAGGGGTGCCCGCGCCGCCAGCTGGCACCCGCCACTGGGCGGTTGCGGTGGGCATGGGATGCTAATGGCAGGCCCTTGGGGTGCTGGCCCAGGGCGGTGGCAAGGCCTGGATCTGACACCTGCAGGCATGTGGGGGTTGGTCAGGCTGCGATCACAAGAAAGCAGGTCCAGGATAGCGCGTTGCATACCTGCAGTGCTTGAAATGCGTCGCTAATGAGCTGCAGCCCTGGAGGCGTGTGCTGTTACAGTAGCGTGTGGCCAAACCTTGGCAATGGCCGCCACCCACGATAACAAGAGTGGCCACAACACTGCATTTGTCACCAGGTGGTACCCTCCACTAGGGTGGAGCAGTTGGTGGATACCCTAGGGTGTTCAAATCAAGGCTAGGCCGGCTATCGGACACCCTGTCAGGGCTCCATTGTTGCCCCACCCACCTTTGCCAGCCCGTCCTTGTTGAGCAGTATGTTTGTGCCCCTTAGGTGACCATGCACCACCCCCCTCTGGTGCAGGCTGTGCAGACCCAGGGCGGCATCCAGGGCGATGCGCTTGCCCCTGCAAGGAGGACACACCATGCAATTTAGTAGGGGAGGAGCTCTGGCAGGTATCGGTATATATGGACGGGTTAAGGCGGCATTACTTTGCTGAAGTAACAAGAGCTGACAGTGGTGGAGCACTGCCAGTGGGTCCGTATATGGCTGGTGCTGCAGAATTCAGCAATTGGCAGCAATTGGCATCCTTATTTGTTGGCATAAAATGGCTGCTAGCCTGCACAGATCACCCATCGGATTGGTAACAGAGCTAACATAGGGTGCTAACAATCGGGTTCCAAGGATTACCTGTTGTACCAGGTGTAGGCACTGCGCCCTGGCAAGCCCTTGGGGTTCTTCAGGATTGTGTGCAAATCCCCCCCCTCCATCAGATCGCTCATTATCACCCCCTTGTCCCCACAGTGGCTGAAGGAAGCCCCAAGGAACTGGACCACGTAGGGCGAGCGGCAAGCCCTAAGAGTGTTCAGCGCGTGCAGCACCTGCTGCCTGCCTCGGGTGCCTGGCGGAGGGGTGGAAATCACTTTGAGGGCGATGTAGAGGGAATCCTTCCACATAGCCTTGTACACCTGCAAGGGGTTAGGGTTTAGGGTTATTATGGGAGGCGTGTGGCTCATCTTGCCTGTGCACGCGTGCCTAAGACTGCGCGTGACCCAACAGTGTGAATGGGAGTATTGGTTGGTTAACCTACATGTAGAGTGGCATATGACGTCGTTCAGGACGCTGATGCCTTGTATGCATGCATAGGGCGCCACCACAGCAATGATGAGCCACAACCAGTGGATCAGCAGAGCTTCACCATGATTGCATACGGTAAAGATGGGGCAATGGGTTTAATATTTGATTCTATCAAGATATAATATGGTCTCATGCCTTAAGTACAATTGAGTAAATTAAGTACATACGGCGATTAAGTGCCCACTCCATTCTCACATAGCCTTCAATCCACCCCTTCACACTGATCCCATCATGCTATGTGCCAGGATCAAACCCGCACGTGCAAGATGGACTGGTGATGTGGCTTCATTGCTAAAACGTTAGTGAATGTGACTCTAGTGAATGTGACCGAAGTGGATGAATGGACAGCTTGTGCTCTTAGTGCTCTTCTGACACCTCACCTTGCCCCCTTTTCTGCTGCCCAGGACACACTTGCAGCCGCCTGCACCGGTGCACAGGTGCACGTCCCTGGCGGACATGTACCAGTCACAGGCAGGGGGGAGGGCCCAGCGGGCGTCGGGGTACACCCGGCGGGGCGCAACATTTACACTCTTGGGGCAATCGGTTGGTGGGGCGGCAGGCGGTGGGTGGTGGGTGCGGAGTTTGGCTGCTAGGGGAGGGAGGGGGTGTGTGGCCTTGCCAGGGGAGGAAGCCTCTTGGGATTCTGGGTGGGGCCTGTAAAGGGGAGGCAACCATGGAGGTGTGTAAGGGCGTGGGGGGGCAATGACATGTTTATGAGTTATACATGTCATGAGTCTATATATATGTATCTGTGTGTATGGGCTATATTTATCATATGTTTACATATATCATTTATAATTGTTTTAATATTATCTTATGATTTGGAGTTAAATTGTTTGTATGATAAACAAAAAAGGAACTGAAGGCACGGAAAATTAGTGTGCAACGTGGGTAATGGTGATTACCTGTTCACGTGCTCCCCTGCCATCAGCCATTGCCTGATGGGCCCCACAAGGGGTTCCTTGATAAAGCGAGATGCCAGCGCCTCGACCAGCAGCAACAGGGCCAGGGTGATGACCACGGTTAAGATGGCGGAGGCAAGCAGCTTGACCACAAGCAGCATGTAATGCGCCACGACCGCTCGTATGCTGCTCAGGAGCATGAGGGGCTCCGTTGGCTCCCAGTCGGACGGGTGGGGGGCAGGTGGTGGTGGGGAGGGACGGGGGGCGGTAGGCACTGCGTGGGTGCGCAGGACGTCAGGATATTTGCACTAGCTGTGGACAGAAGCTGTGGCGGGGAGGTGATTGCAGCAAGGGGATGGCATGGAAGCTACGGCATGGCTGCATGCGGGATGGTGCAAGAGATGTCCACATGCAAGCTTCCTGCATGGTATGTACCAGCATATATAAGCATGCACAAGACAGGTATGCACGGGCGAGTTTGCATCAGCTCACCGGCGTTGCTTGTCTGGGCGCGTGGGGTTGACAGTGGCTGCGCCCAGACCTCCGCCCCCAGCCCTGCCCCCTGCTGCAGCACCTTACTCACCACCCAGGGGTGCCAAAGTGAGCACTGTGCCAGGGCTGCCAGGATCAAACAGTTCCTGACGGTTGCAAGGGCCCTCGCACAGCATTGGGTGGTGGAGGCGCTACCATGTGGCATTGGTCCTGTGGGCTGCGCACGAGTGGCTAGGCTGTGGAGTGGCCAGGGTATGGTTGGTGTTGCGGATAGGAGCGGTGGACTTGGCTAGAGCTGCTTGTTGGCCACCACACTACAGCTGGGTGACAACTGACGCATGAGCCCAACAGTTGGCTTGGGGTCCAGTAAAAGTTTTGGGGCCGGAAAATGGACCTATCAAGAGCTCATGCAGCGCAAAACCTCATATGACTCTCGAGAGGCTGACCCCTCCGACCGTGATTGGGGTGTAACCCCTGAACAAGGCGTGGGTGTAGCTGCTCCTGCAGGCAGCGTTGGACCCACCTTCCCGGTTTGCTGACTGCTGGTGGTTGCTGACAAACCAACAAGCGTGTTCAATGGCGCATTGCACGTTGTGCAGGAGTGTTGAAGTCGAAGCAGCTGCCGCTTGGCCTCTTGAGGACGGAGTTCTGCAACAATTGAAAGCTGGTTTTGAACCGTTTCATGCGTCAACCCACACCTACATGTTATTGCGTGACCTGCGCTACAGAGCTGCGCTCGCACACAAACAAGGGCGCGCAAGCAATAGCCACAGGCAGACGCCATGCATGGCCATGGCACAAGCTGCGTACCCATGGCCAGCTTGCTGCCAGCACACACGATTTACTGCACGAGTTTCTTATACCAGCACCGGGTATCCCAGAGAGGGTTCGGGTGCACAACAAATATGTGGTGCAAGTACGCAAGAATGCGGGGCCAGAATTGACTTACGAACGCGGGAAACTGCGTTTGGTTCATGGGCGGAGATCTTGGCCAAACCTGCGTGTGTGTAAACCACTTCACTTTGCTTTATGCTCGGATCACCCCGCCGCCCACTGCTTATATGGCCCGCCGTCTCCTCACCTCAAGGCAGTACACGCCACTTGTTCATGCGGGGACCGTCCACTTCTGGTATGCATGCGCCTATCGCACGGCTTGCGGCAATATATGCAAACGGACTGCTTATTGCTGGCATATATATCTCCGTTACCATAACATGGTTGTCAACACCCTGTCTGAATACTTATTCAGCCTCCAAGTTCAGTTGGCGCAACACAAGTTACTGGCTGCCGGCGGGCACGAGGCTGGCACGAGGAGCGACTCTGAAACCACTCTTGAGGCCAATTTCTGCGCGCACCACGCACGGTAGCTAGCGAGGAAGCAGAGCACCTACCACGGAACCTCCAATAGCCCAGTGCGCTTTGTGCAGACTTGCTGTAGTCGAATCTGTCGCTTATCCTTGACGGATTCTGCAGCAATTGAAAGTTGGGTATGCGCCGTTGTCAACCCTCCCAACACAGGGTGTTACCGATACTCCAACTCACATTGCAGCAAGTGATGTCCCTTTCCGCCACCTTTCACCTAAGATGAGCACCAGTTGTCATCAGCATCGTGCCAGTGTGAGCAAACGATATTGGGTTACAAACAAACAAATAGAAAAGGCATTTTCAGCCCGTCACCGGTTTATAACCTACTAGCTAGTGGGCATGCCAGGTCCATGATGTCATGACTAGTAAACAAGTCTCGCAAGCGAGAGACACGTCTATACCTCAGAGAATGAAGCAGGAAAATGAGCACGTACAGTACAGTACAGTAGGTGCACAGGGCCGTGGTTTTTCGTTTGAATGATTGAGCTATTCACACCAACATTGGAGTTTGAGCAGTCAACATGTACCGCTCTCCTGTTGGCACACTGAGTTTGTGGAGTAACTGTGGCCGCCGGCGATATTGCTTTCATCACTGACTCTGAGGGTGTGAGACGAGGTTCATCCCAGCTTGAGCAGGCTACAAGGTGTTTTACAAGGGGTGCACAGCAATTACAGTACTGTTGCAGCCACACTTGCCAAATTTGTATACACCAACCCTTGGAGGTCGGAGAATCACAATTGAAAGAATGAGTGAGGGACCATAATTTATGCTGCACCCAGGCCTGGGGCAAGTGAGTACCACGCCAAACTGAAAGCAGTTGTATCTTTGGAAGGCAACAAGTAAACAGTGAGCTTTGCAGCCCTGGGAAAAAGGTGTCAACTACCACGACAAACCACCTATTAAAACTGGACCTCCAGGTTGTGTCCATGGATGCCCACCGACAAAGCTGCATGCAGGCCAGTGCCACCCAGCAAAAGCTCCAAGCAGTGCACTCAACTGCAACAGAAATAGGTTCATACAGACCCAAGAGCGGCGAGGACAGCGCCCAAATCGGGTGGTGGGTGGGTAGTTATGTGGGGTATATTGTAGTCCTATAATACCGCAACTGGGCATACCCATAGAAACGCTGCACCCGCAGTTGGGCACACCCATACATACAAACGCTGCGACCGCTTGCCGTTCCACGCCACACAGTGCACTGGAGCCACTTTACAGTGCGGCAGGACACCCGCGCGCACCTAAAACTGTGTCAATAGAATGTCGACTTGGCTTTGGCCATGGTGGCGCCCCCCTGCGCCCCAATGGCCTTGAGGAATGGGTTGGAGGCCTGGATCTTTGGCGCCGACATGCTGGTCTTGCGAGACATCAACATCACCGCGGGTTTGACCTTGGCGGCTGCATCCTTCCAGCGCAGGGCTGCGGGGTGCGCGGGGCGCGCCGCCTTGCCCCCATTCGAGCTGCTGCTGGTGACTACGGATGGGGCGGGGGCCGGGGTTGGAAACGGGGGCGGGGCGGCGCCTTCATCCTCGTCGTCCTTAGTGTCGTCGGCAAAGCGCAGGGACTTCTTTTGCCGGGGGCGCTCCGGAGCCGCGGCGCTGGCCCCCGACGTTGTTGCCGGGTTCTCCGACGCCTCCGGCGACCCGGCCTGCGGCGCAGACGAGGAGCGCGGCATCAACTCCTCCTCATTGGTTGCCTCGTCGGCAAAGCGTAGCGTCTTCTTCGGCTTGGCCGCGTCCGGCTCGGCCACAGGGCCTTCCTGTGCTTCCGCTTCCTCGACCGGGTCCTCGGGGACCGGCGCAAACTTGAGCCCCTTCTTCCCGCCGCGGTGCAGCTCGGGCGCGTCCAGCCCGTGGGGCGCGTCCGCCTTGCGCATGGGGCCGGTGGCGGTGCGCTTGCTGAGCGCCGACTTGGGCGCGGGCTTGGGCCTGGCGGGGGGCTTGGGCTTGACGTCTAGTTGCAGCAGGGTTTCGGGGTCGGCGGGCAGCGGCGGTGCGGCGCGCGTGGGCGACTCTGGCAGAACCTCTTCGCTGGTCTCCACGTTGATGAGCATGCGCTTGGCCACCTCCTGCAGGGAAGCAAAGAGGGGGGCCGATGAGTATGTGTGCGCGGGAGGAGGGGCAAGGTGAGCAAGACCAGGGTCGGTGGGGGCGCGTGGGGTGTGGGGGGATGAGGCCAAGCTGGGTCAGCAGGAACAACATGGCAATTTGTTATGAGATGTGCCCATGCCGGGCCAGGGATTTGACGTGTCAAGGCACTGCTCATACCCTAAAACCCTAAACCCTGCACAGTTGACTGCAGTGTGTGCACCCGCCATGCCGGCAGAGCAGGGGTCCACATGACCAGCCGCATGCACAGCCATGATTCCTGCCCTCCACCCTATCATGCCTTCCTACCCCCTGCCCAGTGCACAACCACCCATCACCCCACACAAGGGTCCCACCACCACCACCACCACCCCACGCACCCACCTCCTTGACCTTGCATATCTGCACCGCCGCCTTGAGGTGGCGGTACAGCGCCCCCCAGTGTGCGCGCGTGAGGCCGTGGCGCTGGATGAAGGCGTGGTGCTCAGCCCGCAGCGCCGAGGGGTCAAAGTAGGCTGCGCCCTCAAAGGCGTAGTTCACCAGGTGGAGCTGCGGGAGGGGGTGGGGTGGCGAGGGTCATTCAGAGGGGTCTGGGGGGTGGAGGGTGGATGATGGCATGGGCAATGGGCACCACACTTCATGGGCCTAGGGTAGGGATGCAGGAAAGGTTACCATGGGAGGGGGGGGTGTGATGCAGTGGTGCATTGCGCCAAGCAGGCAGGTGGATATGCGCACCCGTGACAGTCCCCAGGTTGATGGGTACAATAGACATGCAGGTGGTTTGTGCTACAATTACGACCACATCGACCATGCTTTCTTTTCAGAACAAAGAGGGAATGTACTACATCTCGGCAGTGCAGTAAGCAGCACAACTGGCTGGCCAGCATCTGCCACACTGACAAGAGTGCCAGGCAAGCCGACGGTAGGTGTGCCATTGCCTTGCTCCACTTTGCTTTCCGCCACATGTGCAAGCCCGCATGCCCACCAGGCATGCGAGTGTGTACCTGCCAAACACCTACCGCCTGCATCATGGCCTGCGCAGGCCCCACACTCTCCACCAGCTCCTGCTGCGCAGGGTCAACCACACCTCCGAATCACAGCTACAAACAACCACAGAAGAGTGCTTGAACCTACACTCACCATCTGCATCATGGTCTGCACAGGCCCCACGCTCTCCACCAGCTCCCGCAGCGCCGGGTCTGTGGATACACGCTCATGCATGAAGCTAACTAGGCCACTCACAGCGGACAGGCCACCGGCAGCCTTCAGCATGGCGGTGGCGGCCTGAGCGGTGGGGGGTGGGGGTGGTGAGTGGGGGGGGTGTCAGAGAGTTTGGGTATAGGATGCAGTGGAGGGCGTGGCGGTGGTTGTGGTGGGGATTGCGTGATGAGGGGCGTAGGCGGGAATGGCGCGTGCATGGCTGATGGGGTGGGTGGGTGGGTGGAGCACCCGCATGAAAGAGTGCATGGGATGGCCAGGCGCCCCTGTAGCTCTTGCTGCCTGTGCCAGTCTGATCCCACACTGCTGACCATCACTGACCATCACAGATGATCACTGGTGATCACTGGCAAGTAATCATCGGTGCAAACCTGGTCCGCCCTGCTGCACTGATCACTGAGCTTGATCCTGCCAGTCTGCGCCTCCTCTGACATGCCCCAGCTGCCAACCCACATGCAGGACACGCATGCACAGGCACAGGGACAACATGCGTAACCCATGGTGCCAGGGTTTGTCTAGGGTTTTGGTGCGCACCGCCCTCTCCCTTGCCAGCGGCGTAGTGTCGATGGCTGCAGGGGCGCTGGTGGGTTTCTCCCCCGCCTCCTCCTGTGCGCTATCCCCCCTGGC
This sequence comes from Heterotrichella gracilis, assembly GCA_032358255.1. Taxonomy (NCBI): domain Eukaryota; class Xanthophyceae; order Tribonematales; family Xanthonemataceae; genus Heterotrichella; species Heterotrichella gracilis. The sequence goes on along the minus strand of JAULBX010025198.1, from coordinate 17,493 downwards.
AGGGCCCTTTGCCGCAACGATGCCGGACACAGAGCGGGCCTGCGAGGGTGAGGGGTGGAGGTTCACGGGTGGTGCGTGGGGGAGACTCCGAATTGGTCAGGGTTGCAAAGGACTCTGCACATGCCAGGGCGGGCAAATGGGTAGGGCAAGTGGACGGGGGTAGCTTCAAAAGAATACAGGTACAAATTTATGCATGAGCATACCCATTCTGTACCGCTTTTGCAATCAAACTGAGCACCCAAACACCCGCCCCTAGAAACCTCCCATCCCACCGCCCCTCACCGGCATGCCCAGCGACTTCTTGCGCATCTGCGCCAGCTGCGCATGCACTATAGGGTTCAGCACACCCATGACCTAGTCTCACCCTCCCAAACCCTCGCCAACATGCCCCGCCCCACCAACCGCTCCCCTCCCGCCCACCCCCAGCCCCTCACCGGCATGCCCAGCGACTTCTTGCGCATCTGCGCCAGCTGTGCCTGCACTATTGGGTTGAGCACATCCATGATCTCCTCTGCACTGGGCCGCATGTCAGGGCTCTCATCCATGCACGCAAACACAAGCTCCTCAATGCCAAGGGGCACGTTGTCGGGGGACTCTTGGCTGCACGGGGGAAAAAAAGGGGTGGTGAGGGAGGGGTGAGGGGGGGTGAGGAGGGGGTGCCATTGCCATCCTGTAATTCTTGGCTGCGGGGGGGGAGGAAGGGGGGGGGAGGAGGGGGTGTGCCATTGCCATACTGTAACTCTTGGCGGCGGGGGGGTGCGGGCGTGGTGCTGAAGAGGCGGGGGGAGACAATTGTACAGGTTTAGGGTTTAGGGTTTCTGGTCTGGCAGGAGGCATGCCAGGTTTGTAGCAATCCCCCTGTCCTGCGTCAAAGTCATGCCCCCCCCCCTGCCCATGTGCATTGCCCCATCTGCATGCAAACACACACGCACACACACATACACACGCGCACACTGCCATGCCAACATGCTATGCCAACATGCCCAGCACACTGCCATGCCAACATGATGTGCCAACATGCCCAGCCCTGGCACACAGTCGCTGCCGTCCTCATCCCCGCTCAGCCGGCCCACCACGCCCACACACGACGCAGCCGTATCATGGATCAGGCAATCCATACCCACCGCACCCAAACTAAGCTGGCCCTTCCCCGCCCACACGCACACACAACCCCAACGACTGCCCCCCACCCCTCCACCCCTCCACCCCGCGTGCGCACATGGTTTGATGCGTCACCCCCCCTCTGCTGGGGGTCAGCCCCGTGCAGATCTCCCACAGCACGATGCCGTACGCGTAGATGTCCACCTTTTCGGTGCAGTTGGGCGACTCAAACAGCTCCGGCGCCATGTAGGAGAAGGTGCCAAAGGAGTTGTTGACCACCTCGGTGCTGTTGGCAACCTGGGGGAGGGTGTGTGGGATGGGTCGGGCCCTAGGGGGATTGTGTAGGGCGTGCAGCTGGCATGGAACACCCTAAACCCTAAACGCCAAACACAAGAGGTACCCTGAACTAGGGCCTAGTAGGAGAAGGTGCCAAATGAGTTGGCAATTACCTTGGGGCTCTCGGCAACTTGGTAGAGGGTGTGGGGATGGGCTGGACACATAGGGTTTTAAAAAGGGGTTGCTAGGGTTTTCCCCCACCTTTGCCAGCCCCACAGCCGCCAGCTTTGCCTGGTTTTGGGTTTAGGGTTGCCAGGGTTTATAGTTGCTAGTGTGTTTTTCCACCTTTGCCAGCCCCACATCCGCCCGCTTGGCCTGGTTTAGGGTTTAGGGTTGCTAGGGTTTGGAGTTGCTAGGCTTGTCCCCCACCTTTGCCAGCCCCACATCCGCCAGCTTTGCCTGGTACGTCGCTGTGAGCAGCACATTTGGCGACTTGATGTCGAAATGGATGATGTTGCGCGAGTGGAGGAAGTGCAGGCCCATGGCGATGTCAAGCGCAATCTTGCTGCCCCTGCGCGCGCCAATACAGAGGTGTTGATGGGCAATTGCAGATTGGGGGAAATGTGGTTTTTCAAACTGTGATTATCTCTCAATCATTATCATCTTAAAAGTTTGAGTACAGGAAGTGCAGGCCCATGGCGATGTCAAGCGCAATCTTGCTGCCCCTGCGCGCACCAAACCAGTGGTGTGATGAACAATCGCCACCATGGGAACCTGCAATGTATTGTCCACTTCTTGAGTGGAGAAGTGCAGGCCATGAGATACAGTGGTGTCCTGTGAAGGTAATTGTATTTTTGGATCCAGCTGGACCCCAAGTTGGGCACAACCAGCAACTGGTTTGAGCAGTGCCAGGACGGAGTTGCTTGGAGCCGTATGTGGCTGGCTGCTAGTTTGGCTGAATTGCTCTGAATTGCTGGGATTCTGATTCTGAATTGCTGGATTCTGATTCTGAATTGCTGGGATGCAATACGTGACTCACGAACAATGGCCCTTTGTCAACTTTTTGTCACTAGAATGGGGGAGTACTCCTCCATTATAGGGTTTAATGGAGGAGTTGGAGGCCCATGGCGCCGTCAAGGCCATCCTCCTCCCAAAGCAATGCAGTGGACCCATAGAGATTGTGAAACCTCACAACCACGACCCCGACCTTTTTGCGCACCAGTCTGACCACCACACCACCCTACCCTGACCCTGACCCTGACCCTGACCCTGACCCTGACCCTGACCCTGATCCTGACCCATACCATTACTCTGACCCTAGCCCTGACCCTAGCCCTAGCCTCAACCAATGTTGCGCGCACCTGTTTGACCTGCGCGCCACCCCCGACTTGATGCAGTCAAACTAATCCTAACCCTAACCGCTTCATTCTCAAATTAACCCTGACCCTAGACCCTAGCCAGTACTGCGCACACCTGTTTGACCAGCGCGCCACCCCCGACTTGATGCAGTCAAACAGGCACCCCCCCTTCATGAACTCGGTGACTAGCATGGGGTTGCGGTCCTTGTCCATGCCCACACCCATGAACTGCGGGGAGGGGGTAAGGGAGGGTAAGTGAAAGGGCAAGCGTTAGGGTCATCGTCCTTGTCAATCCCCACACCCATGAACTGCGAGGGGTGAACGCAGGGTAAGCTCTGGGGTAGATGTGCGGATTAGGGCCCTCGTCCTTGTCCATGCCCACACCCACCCACTGCGAGCAGGTAAAAGGGGGGAGGGTAAACCTAAGGGTAACTGTGCAAAATTAGGGTTGTGTCCTTGTCCATGCTGATGCCCATGAGCTTGCGGAGGGGGGCTCCTGGGGGAGAAGACGGGGTTGCTAACCAAGCTGCTGAGGGCGAGGTGATGTCATGTGGTGGTGCTGATGTCACGCAGGGTTTGTGCTGAGGCATGGCGGGTCCTAGGAATGGTGCAAAGGCTCGAGAGTGGTGGGGCAGGTGCATTGGACGCAGCAGCGTTACAACAGTCGCAAAATCTCATCCCCCCACCCACCCCATCGCATAATGGGACTCGCCCCCTTCTACCGCCTACCTGCACAATGTAGAGCGACTGCAGCTGCCACAGGATGAACCCGTCTAAACGCATTACAAACCTCAAAATACTATAATAAAAAAAAACGCAATTGGTTAATTGATTCCTGGATGACGGAGCAATCCCCTCCAGATCTGCACCCCCACCTGCACAATGTATGGCGACTGCAGCTGGCGCAGCAGCGCGATCTCTGTCATGAACTCATCGGTTGCCTGCGCCATCTCCTCCTTATTGGTGGCGCTGGCCTGGGTGATGAGGATTTTGATGGCCACCGGGATGCGCTTATTCAGCAGGCCGCGGTACACCTGCGGGGGGGAGTTAGGGCTTAGGGTGCGCTTGTTCAGCAGGCCGCGGTACACCTGCGGGGGGGTGCAGGGTGGCGGTGAGGGTGGGGGGGGGGGTCACGAGGATGTGCATGGCCACTTGTGGTTGGTGGGTGGAGGTGGTGTGGTGGCCAGAAATGTGCTTGCGACAGGCAGGCAGGTGCAGTTAGGTAACTTTGTTGCTTGATTTCCGCCACCTATATTCGAAGTTTCAGTTCACAATTACAACGATGGGTCCACACCCGTATCAGGCAGGAGAGTGACCTAGCAGTCTGTACTAGGGTTCATAGTTTAGGGTACTTGTCGGCCAGTGACCACGGCTGCTGCGCAAGCCAACCGTTTCCGAGGCCTCGCTGTATGTTGAAGCCAGCTGTCAGGAAAACGATGCAGATCTATTGTAAATTACCACAGCATCCCAAACATTTGAACCACCGCATAATGAAATTTACTTTGAAATTGGTCCAAGAAGCCAATTATTTGAAATGATGCCGAAGATGAAAGAAGATGAAACATACATCTGGACCAGATTCAGCATTTCCCCACTCGCGTCTGGATTTTCTCGCATTCACAACCATTTTGTTATCTACACACTCCGCCAGGTGTCCAAATAATCTAATTGTAGGTAATTTAACAACAGATATTTATGTAAGAATGTGTCAAATTATGTTTGAAAGCTCTATGTTGGTGGAGAATGTGTGGTCCGTGCGGTGCGTCGATACCAGTGCCTGAGATCCGCCGTATCAGCATGTCCTCCCCGTTCAATTCCCTGTGCATCCCCCCCACACACACGCACCCACACCACCACCACACCACCAACGCCACCGCCACCCACCTTTCCATATGCCCCCTCCCCCAGCAGCACATCTTCCCCGCTTGGGTCCTTTGCCACCTCCACATCCCTCCAGCTGATGATGGTGCTGGTCTGCAGCCCCATCTTGTTCTGCGCATTCTCAAGCCTGTTCATCATGGTCACCCTGCGGGGAGGGGGGGAAGGGTTAAGGGTTTCATCAGGGTGATCAGGGTTTTGTCATGGTCAGACTGCGGGGAGGTTGGGTGCGTTTAGGGCTTCATCAGAAGTTCAGAGCGTATCAGGGTAATCAAGGTTTTGTCATGGTCACGCAGCGGAAGGGGCGGGTGGGTTAAGGGTTCCGTGGGGGTAATCAGGGTTTGTCATGGTCACGCTGCACAAGGGGAAGAAAAGTGGCTGGGATGGTGGCACCCTATGCCTGGGGGGTGGGAGCCTGGCGTCTGCCGGTGCACATGCCCCCCACCTGCCAGTATCTCAGCCAAACTGCAGTACAGCCCCCCACCACGCACCCTGCCGTACGTATATGAGGCTGTCCACAACTAACGCGCTACCCCCAACCCTGCACACTCGCCATCGTCGCCACAATGGCATGCACCCTTGTCACTTCCGCCCTACACAGCGGGTATGAGCCCACTCACCGCACCATGTGTTGCTTGACCTTGATTTCATCAAGGCTGGGCCCTCACAGCCCCATGCCCAGGTTGGAGTCCTACAACCAAGAGACTGCCCCACCAACCACATCCCACACCTCTGCACACACCCCGCCATACTTCCCACCAACAGGTGCCAATACCCCCACAAAAAGCAGGGTATTGAGCCCACTCACCGTGCCAGGTTGCTTGACTTTGTGCTCCTCACGGCTGGGCCCCCACACCCTCCCAAGGTTGGAGTCCTACAACCAAAAGACTCCCCTACCACCCACACCACACCCCTGCACACCCGCCGCCATACTTTCCACCCGCTGACGCCACCACCAGTGCTTGTTACACCACCATAAAAAAACAGGATTTTGAGCCCACGCACCGTGCCAAATTGCTTGACTTTGTGCTCATCATGGCCGGGCCCCCATACCCCCTGCCCAGGTTGGAGTCCTGGAACCATGAGTCTGCGCCCGAGCTAGCTGCGGAGGTGGCGCTCGAGCTCGGCAGGGGTGTGGTGCTGGAGTCCTCCCCTGCGAGTGGTGGTGGGTGGGGGGTCAAGGGGTGGTGGGTGGGTTAATGGGCAACCAGATTTGGGTCCCCCAGTGTGCAAACCCCATGTGGACCTGGCGCAGGTTGCTAGGCAGTGGTGGGAAGTAACCCGACTGAATATTTCCTTAACAGGGCCCAGCAGGTTGGTTAATAGCAAGCGTGCACCAAATGGAACAGCAGAATGGCCGGCGTGGATCCCAGGGCCGGAGAACACAGGGGTGGTGCAGTGGGGGGTGAGCGGGTGCGTACCTTGCTCAGAGTCCTCCCCAATGGTGTTCAGCTGGCCCATGCCGCGCGGGGCAAAGCCCCCAGCGGCAGCGCCATCGCCAGAGCCAGTGGCCAGCGGGGTAGCCTCGATGACACTGGTCACCCGCTTCACCTCAGGCGCAGCACCCCGACCTGGGTGGGCGCCAAAGCCAGAGCCCGCGACCCCACCACCACCACCCCGCGCCTGCTCCTTGAACCCCTCTGAAGACCCCACGGCGCCGCTGCTGTTAAAAGGCGAGGGCTTCTTGAACCCGTCTGAAGACCCCACGGCGCCGCTGCTGTTAAACGGCGAAGGTTTCTTGAACCCGTCTGAGGACCCCATAGACCCGCTGCTGTTGAATGGCGAAGGCTTCTTGAACCCGTCAGAAGCCCCAACAGGGCCGCTGCTGTTAAAGGGCGAAGGCTTCTTGAACCCCTCTGAAGCCCCAGCTGACCTGCTGCTGTTGCCGCCAAACGGTGACGGCCGGGCACCAGATGTAGGAGGCGCCTTGAACCCATCCATAGACCCCATGGAGCCTCCGAACGGCGATTTCTTGACGCCCCCCATGGCCCCGTTGCCCCCACCAGAGCGAGGTGAGTCTGTGAACCCCTGCGAAGGCTGGGGTGAGGCCCTGCCCACAGGAGAAGGTGGGACCTGGAAGCCATCTGCAGAGCCCATGGCGCCGCTGCTGTGGAACGGGCTCTTCTTGACCTCTCTGGAACCAGAGGGGTTAAAGGGCGACGCGGGCTTTCTGAACCCGTCTGAAGACCCCACAGACCCGGAGCTGTTAAAGGGAGACATCTTCCTGGCGCTGGGACCGGAGGGGCTGCTTGCGGGTGGTGGCTGCAACATGGAGGCACCTGGGGGCCCAGCAGGGCTGCTGCTGCTGCTGCTGAAGGGTGAAGAACGCGCGGGCGGTGAAGCGGCCACACCCATGCCACCACCAGTGGAGATGGGGTCGAACGGAGATCTGGCTTTGGGCTTCTGGCTCTCCACGCTGTCTGCCCTCATGGAGTTAAAAGGAGAGGGGCGAGGGACTGTGGGGGGTGCACCATCACCGCTGGGGGTCCTGTTGTGGCCGAACGGCGATGGACGAGGGGTGCTGAGGGGTGCTGCAGCTGCTTGCTGCCGGCTGCCAAAGGGACTAGCTTTCTTCACAAACCCACCACTGGCAGTCTGATGGGGCTGGTTGGAGGGAGTGGGTTGCTCCTGGCCTGTGCTGGAGGACCCATCCCTCATGGCACTGTGGGCATGGGCTGGCTCTGCACACCTAGTGCTGGTGGCGGAGGTGGAAGTAGCAGCACCCTCCGTGTGAGAGCCTGGGCTGGAGGATGAAGAGGAGCCATTCCCCTGCGAGTTACTGGCAGTGGCGCCACCGCTGGCGTCTGCCCTCGAGTTTCCAAAGCCACTGTGTTGCTGCCCCGAGCTAGACGGCTGCACGGAGAAAGGCGAGGCTTTGGCTCGTGACGGACCTGGGCTCTGAACCACGCCAGGAGCGACGGTGGCCGATGCTGCACGGCCCACGCCTGGACCAGCAGTCTCCTCGGTGCTTGCGGTCGAGCCGTGGGTTGCTGGTGCTGACATGGTGGTGCTTGGTGAGGTGGGGGACATGGAGGAGGTGGGCGAGAAGGGGCTGGGCGAAAAGGGGCTGGGTTTCTTCGCCCCAAAGGGGCTTTTCTTGGCGACGGTGAAGGTGTTGGCTCCCTCCATGGCAGCTCAGCGTGTCTCTCGCCTGTGAGGTGAAGCAGCAAGGCCAACACAGGCCATCACATCATGGGATATTCACCTGGGTGCACACCACACCCAATGTCTAGCTGGCGCAGGCCAAATCTGAATACTTGAGAAACGCCCAACAACGGGTGTTGTGTCCTTAAAAGAGCTCAGTATCAGGGGTTACCAGCGAAAGGGTACCCGCAATACGTCACCTACAAGTAAAGTTCGCTGCTGACAAACCACAGATGGGAGACCAGCCGGACGGCAATCATGATTGAGGACACGGGCAGGGAAACCGTTGAACGAAAGGGATCGTATATGCCCTGGGCCCGGTAGAAACGACGGAGTGTGTCTACAGCGGGTTTCGCATAGCAGGCTACCCATCAACACCTCCAAAACACGCGGCAAAGCAACTTTTATCAGTAAAAAGTTTTCAGTACCGCTGTACCAATCCCCATCCCCTGGTACAAGTCAGCATCAATTATGATAATCCCAGCTGGCCGGCCAGAATTGATGACAAATCCCCGTGCCTTTCTCCAAGGCTGCTGTACTTCACACCTAGCAGTCAAGACATGGTTAACCTCCAGGGCATGAGATCAGGGGCAGCGGCACTCTTGTGTATCCAGTCTTACAAAAGCACAACATATCGTTTGTTACCACACATCCGCACACAGAACCCGGCTGAGCACAGTGTGCAGCAGTACCGCCGCATCTGACTAGGATGCGTGCCGGTCTTACTAGGCCATGGCGTGCCAAACACTGACTTTGCCATTTATTAGCGTTTTCCTGGCCCAGGCTTCCTAAGGTTGACCCAGGATCACCCGGGCCATGAGCCCATTCCCCAGCCACGTCAGCACAGAGGGGAAACTGGGCACAAACTAGAAAACCCCACACGCGCGCCACAGTGGCCCACACAAGGTGCAGCGCCACCCGTGCCTGCAAAGCCCCCCCCCTTGCACCCCCTCTCCCCAACGCAAACACAACCCCAGCGGCCACCTCCCGCCTCCCCAGGCTCTCACTCTTCGAATTTCGAATTCTAGGCAGTGCCCAAAACCCCGCTGCATTTGCGCCAACACCCTTGGCAGGGCAGCAGAGCACACACATCCTGTGCAGCCGTGGCGCACATGGCCCCATGGAAATATGCTCAACCTCCTTCCCTCGCTCCAAGCATGACCCCCTTTCCCTCACTTCATCAAGGGGAATGCGATGACGTCGCGTATGGAGGGGGAGTCAGTGACCAGCATGACGAGGCGGTCAATGCCCATGCCCATGCCGCCCGTGGGGGGCATGCCGTACTCAAGCGCAGTCACAAAGTCCAGGTCAAGGGCAACCTGCACCAAGGCGCACGGGGTTTCAACAAAACCATAAACCCTAACCCCTAGACCCTAGACCAAAGTCCAGGTCAAGTGCAACCTGCCCCACAGCCCACGGGGTTAACTAAAACCCCAAACCCTAACCCAAAGTCTAGGTCAAGAGCGACCTGCTCCACAGCGCACAGGGTTCAACAAACCCTAAACACTGACCCAATGTTTTGGGCAAGGCCAACCTGCACCACCCACCTCATAGTCCTCCTCGTCATCCACTTTTTCGCCCTTTGCCCACATACTAAACCCTAGACCCCAAACCCTAAACCCACCTCATAATCGTCCTCGTCATCCACCTTGTCCCCCTCCGCCCCGTTCTCCACCGCCCTGGCCGCCGCCTTGGCCTCCCTCCGCTTGGCATGCCCCTCCACCTGCGCCACCAGGCGCTGCCGCTGCTCCACAGGGTCGGTCAACTCAGTGAAGGCATTGGCCAGCTCACGACCTGCAAGGGGGGGAACCACATCAGTATGAGCCAGGGGGTGGATCACACCCGAGCGGGCATTGCTGCCAAATACCAGGCGTAGGAAAGCTGCAGAGTGTGTGAGGGGTGGGATGGGTGGGTGGGTGGGTGGATGGGTGGCTCTATCATCCGTCATGGGCTATATGGCCAAGGGTACAGGGTTGCATGCAGCACAAGGTTTCTAGGGGGAGTCAGGGTTTGCAGCCTGTGGCATGGAGCAGCCCACCAGCCGCTGCCGCTGCTCCACAGGGTCGGTCAGCTCGGTAAAGGCATTGGCCAGCTCGCGGCCTGCAGGGTGTGTGGGCAGTGGGGTGGATGGTGGGTGGGTGGCTGTATACCACGACCAGCGCCAGCCCTGGTCAGGTTTTCTGTGCCGCCAAGGGCACATGCATGCGCACACATCCTGCTATACAGACTAAGAGTACGGATAATAATGAGTACCCGCCGCGGCTCAAAAACCATGGACAGCACATGTGCAATGAAAGGTTTTTAAATTGGTGTAAGGTTTAGGCCGCGGCATGGGGTAGCCCTGCATCCCCAGCAGTGCAGCCCCACCGCCCATCCCCACCACCACCCACCCACCTGCCACAAACAGCTCAAAGCGCTCTGTGACCCCGGGGATGCTCCTGTGGGGCTTGGCAAAGGGCGAAATCTCCACCGGGTAGTCAATCACAAAGGTGGGCTGCTGGAGGCTGGATTCGCACAAGCTCTCAAACATGTCGGCGACCAGGGCACCCACAGAGGGTGCGGCAGTGACGGCGTCGCGGGCGCTGCGGGGCGCGCCTAGGCGGGCCAGGGCCTCCAGTGCGGCGCTGCGCGCGGCCGGCAGGTCGGCCGCCAGGGGGTGGAAATCAATGCCTGTGGCAGGGGAGGGGAGGGACATTTGCCAAAGGGGTGGCAGAAGAGGGGAGGAGGGAGCACTTTCTTATAGGGCCATGTGTTTACCTGTATACATGTTCCCATACGCCTATCCCACGTGCACACCACCATGCAAAGCACTACTACCACAGGGCAGAGCTACATTCCGCCCCCCACCACCCACCTGAGGCCTCCTCCACCAGCGCATGCATGCTCACGCGCCTGAACCCGGCCCCCAGCTCCAGCTCCAACCCTTGGTAGGGTATTTGCACGGCCCCGCACACCTCCATGGCCACCGTGCGCACCATCTCCTCGGTGAGGTCCATGATGTCATTATAGTCTGCGTAGGCCTGGTACAGCTCGATGGATGTGAACTCGGGGTTGTGGCGCGAGGAGGTGCCCTCGTTGCGGAAGATGCGTCCGATTTCGAAGACCTTCTCCATGCCGCCGACCTGAGACCAAGGGGGGTGGGGGGATTGCGGGTGAACAGGGGGTGGGAGGGGTTGAGTGGTCGGGGGGCTGCGCATGTGTGGAGTTTGTTTGGGGCGTTGGAGAGGCAAGCATATTTGCATGCCGCACAAGGTCAGCCGCCAGTTGCAAGTCTAATTTATATTTCAAGAAAGATTGGTTTAGTTGATATTTAGGTGGTTCCACGCACCACCAGCCTCTTGAGGTGCAGCTCCGTTGCGATGCGCAGCGCAAAGTCCTTCTGGAGCGCATTGTGGAATGTGCAGAAGGGGCGCGCGTCGGCACCGCCCGCCGCTGACTCTAGCACCGGGGTCTCAACCTCCAGGAAACCCTACAAAAGGGTTTGCCACCGCGTTAAACCAGCAGCCGGGGCCTTAGTAACCCTCGCGTGTGCAGAGCGCAGGATGGGACAGGCCGTGCCAAAGGCTTTACACGTGTTCTGCGGCGCGTAGAGGGCCACAACCTTATTCATGTGGTTTGCGGCTGCCGCGCATAGGCAACTGTTTGGTGTTCAGCAAGACCGTTCAAACACAGCAAAGGGCATTGGAATGAGTCCCGCGCGCAAACCTTTGGGCTCACTCGTAACCCCACACACATGTGTACACCGGAGCAGGATTCCCTGGGTTGCACCCCTTGGCCTCAAACCCTAGCCAAAATCCCAGCCAAAACCCCACCTTTGCCTCCAGCAGCCTCCTTAGGCACGCAATGGCCTTGGACCGCGCCTTGAGCGTATCGATGACCCCTGGCGTCACGATCATGTCCACATACCTGCACACCACGGGGGCAAAGGGGGTGAGTCAGACTCAGGGGCAGAGACCTTTGGAGACCCTAGTGGCGGGACAGGGCACCCATGTGGTCACAAGCTGAGCAGTGGCGTGGGGGCCTCAACCACTTGACCAGTTGTGTGCACTGAGCCACATGGTATGCACTGGCCTACAATGTGTGCACTTAGCCACATGGCATGCACTGAGCCAGATGGTATGCACTGAGCCACGGTATGCACTGAGCCACATGGCATGCACTGAGCCACATGGCATGCACTGAGCCACATGGTATGCACTGAGCCACATGGTATGCACTGAGCCACATGGTATGCAATGGCCTACAATGTGGTGCACACTTGGCGCCAATCCCGCAGGGCATGAGTCACACCGGGCCGTCGGCATGCCCAGGATCTGCTCTGGACCACGCCATGTTCCATGAGATTTAAAAGAAAATGTATACGGAAAAAAAACTCCGCTCCCTAAAGACCCCGCCAGCCCCGCCACCCACCTCTGCCTGTACCGCTTCTCCACATCAGCCAGGCCATGCCACTTGTCGGGCAGGGGCAGGAGCGACTTTGTGAGCACCTGTAGTGATGTGGCGGTGACAGACAGCTCCCCCTTGTCGGTGCGTTTTATGCCCCCCTGGACCCCGATGATGTCGCCCACGTCGATTAGGGTTTTCAGCTCGCCAAAGGAACCCTCCGAGTGCGACTCCAGCTCGGATTTGTCCACGTAGATCTGGGGGTGGGGGGTGGGGGGTGGGTGAGGGGGTGGGGAGTGGGGGTCACGTGGGTGGAGGGTCGTCATGGGTGGTTACATGGGCGTAGGGGGTGACAACATGGGTGCTGGGGTGTTGGGGGGTGATGCACCAAGGCAAGTGGAGGAAATTCCACATGTATAGGAAGATGGTGGGTGATCACATGGGTGTAGGCGGGAGCAGTGGTAAGGAAGCTGTGGTACCACGGCTGCATGCACGAGTGACGGCGGATGCCCAAGCACAATAGGCCATGTGCACATGATAACTGTGCAGCGTACCGCAACGTCCAGCGCACTGAAATGCCACTGCACGGCGGTGCCAAAGATGCATGCGCCATTGCAGGTGAAGCTAGTATTCATAATACCAATACATAGTAGCTGCATGGCCCCATTGGGTCATCGTGCGCAGACAATCCAGCGCCATGCCCCAGCCTACACCGCATGCAAGCCAGGACCCTAACGCAGGGTTAGTGCCCACCAGCATGGCCCCACATGGATCCGGCAGCTAGATTGCGAATGGTGTGTCACCATCCTGATCCTGATCCTGATCCTGACCTGTTGTTACCACCCTCCCCGACACCATATTGTGGCCATGGAGCAACGAGGGTCAAATGCAGCTAGAGTTCGGCGCATTGCCCACCTGAATGGCGCCACTGGGGTCCGCCAGCCGCAGGAATGCCAGCTTGCCCATCACCCTGCGCGCCAGCACCCTCCCCGCCACCGCCACCTGGACCTCGGGCGCTGCATGCTCGCCAGCTGGCAGCTCCTGGTGCAGCGCCTGCAGCTCCGAGGCCACATGGGTGCGCGAAAAGTTGTAAGCGTAGGGGTTCTTGCCGCCCTGGCGGAGGGTCTCGGCCTGCGGGGTGATAGTGGTGGTGGGTGGACTGCGTGGCGGGGGTGCCAAGGGCGGATGTGCACTTTAAATCCTATGAGTATTAGGGTGGCATGCACACTCTGCTGTGGCCAGTGGAGGGAAAGGCCATGGGTGTGCTCTTCACCCTAGGGGTACCCTACAAAGCCAGCGTTTGTCCAAGCACCCACAGGGGTAGGTGAATGCTCTCGCTGCTGTGGCATTGTTTTTTGTCTCTCACGTTCAGCAAGTCAGTTTGTGGAATAGAGGTGGTTTCATTGCATCAGCCCGCGCCATTGGCCTGCCTGAACTTGGCAAGGGAGCCAGAGGCATGCATGCGTGCATATGTTGGCCCCACCTTCTCTATCCTGAGCTTGCGGATATCCTCGTCACTGGAGGTTGAACCCTGCTCCCCCTTGCCACCTTTCTTCCCCTTGGCATTCTTCTGCTTCCCTTCCGGAGCTGGTGGCGCCACGGGGGTGGTGCTGGCTGCGGTGGCTCGCTGGAGGCGGTGGGTGGGTGGGGACGACCGGAAGGGCAGCCCCTTGAGGAGCGTGTGCCCCCTCCACGCGGTTCTGCCTAGCGCCCAAGAGCTCTGGAGGTACATGGCGGGACCTGGCGCGGAACAGGGCCTTGATAGCCAGCTAGGTGTTGTAATAGGGTTCCGTCAGCCTACTCAATGCTCTGACTGGCTGTGTTCACCTAACTAATAGTCAGTATAGCTATTCGAGTGCAGTACAAAATAAAGGCTGCTGAGTGCAAGGACCCCCGAGTTATTTGATGGTTGGTTAGCTACAAGCGTGGCATTGCGGCGGTGCAATATGCATGCATATGTAGACACACTACTGGCAGGTATTGCCTAGGGTGTACGAGCTCCTGTCCAGGTGGCGAGTGTGACGTCGACTATATGCGGTGTTTAGTCGCGACCACAAGCCTTTCTGTAGCAGTCACTTCCTGTTGTAGGTGTATGTGGAGACTCCCCTGCCCGCCTTGCCAAGGTGCAGGGTGCGTGGCAGGCTTGCAGTGCAAGCTACCTGGGCTAGCCTTCGTGTGCAAGCGTTATCACAGCGATGGTTTGCGTCAAGACTGCAGTCAGCACGACACACCATCTGTGCAGCGTTACATAACCCTATTCAGGCTGCCACTGCATCTTTCGATTTTGGTTCTGGATACTCTGGGCAATGTTGGCATGCCGTACCTGTGCCCTTGTCCAGTCCCTGCAATAGCGCCATTTCTCTTTGTTGACTCCTAGCGTTTCTAGTATTCCTGCGCGGCACAGCTGCAAAATAGCTTTAGTTTATTTATGGTCAATTTTTACCCACAGAAGTTTCGGGTCTGGCGGGCATGGGCATCTGTTGCCTAGCATAAACTACAGACCAGTCTTGCGATCCAGTTCCAGTGGCTAGTCTCCATGCCTAGCCTTGGTCAGCTGGATCACTTAGATCAGTGCCCCATATGGATGCATGGGGTGTTTCCAGCAGCAGCCCCGCCCCAGCCTCACTGCCCCTGTTGCTCCTGGCGTGCTGTTTGGTTATAACGGTGAGCCCTGCACACACCTTTACTTGGGGTTGGTTGCAGTCTTTTGGACACCTTTTTCTGGCCACACTTAAAGGTCTGGGCCCTAGGTTGCGCTAGATCACAGTGCGCTAGATGATAGGGGCAGTATGTTAATCACCCGGTGCAGAGCCACTGTAGCGTCATATGCACTGCGAGTAAGAGGAGTACCAGTACAAGCAAAGCCTGAGCTTATTTTCATACCGACATTTGCAAGGTGTCACCTGCATGGTTCGCAGGGTGGTCACAGGCATGCGTGGCTGCATGTGTCACCTGTGCATATGTCTGCCCAAGGACCAGGGCACGCAAGGCACTGCACTCTGTCGCCGAGAATCTCGCCCCCCCGGCATATAAGACTCCACCCTAGCCTGCTTTGGGCGCACTCCTCATGTGGGCCTTGGCTTTGCTTTAGGGTTGAGGTGGCCATCGCTAGTTAGGGTTTAGGGTTTAGGGTTTAATGGTGAGTCGAACCCACTCGTTGTGCTCAGCGCGACTGCATCTATGGGGAGCACAGCCCCTCCTCTTGCCCATGGCTTCCGGTACAGTGTCTTTGGAAACCCTAAAACCCTAAACCCCACCCTTGCGCACGCTTGGACTTCCCACAAACACACTTCTTAAACCTGTTCTTGCGGCCCACATTCTCAGAAACCATCCCAAAATCTCCAATCCCAAAATCAGAAACGCC
Organism: Heterotrichella gracilis; assembly: GCA_032358255.1. Classification (NCBI taxonomy): domain Eukaryota; class Xanthophyceae; order Tribonematales; family Xanthonemataceae; genus Heterotrichella; species Heterotrichella gracilis. The sequence continues at coordinate 1,989 of JAULBX010025198.1, read as the reverse complement.
TGCCATGCAGGTGTCTGCAGGGGCTTCTCCGCTCGAGGATAGTACCGGGGTTGGGTATCTGTTCCCCATCCTGCAATACGGTCCCAACAACCAGTATGCGGCGCTGATATCGCATGCCTTTTTGGCCAAGCACCTCAACCGTACCCTCATCCTGCCGATGTTTCGCAATCATATGAGTGTGCGGTAAGTGCGCCCTCGGCACCCCAAATACCCCACGTGATCATGACCAGTGGATAGCAGACCATGATGAAACCCTACGCCTGGAAACCCTGCGCCTGGACCCCGAAACTGCTTAACCCATGTGATCATTGTGTGAAATAATCTTGTAAAATGCTCTTGTAATTATGCCCGCGGAACAGGAGTATTCCCCGTACTCCTTCCTGCACACTCACCTTGCCAGATATATCACAACAACTAAGTAAAGAGTAAGTGGTCTGGTGCACGACTTGCATGACTTTGAACATGTGTCATCTGATGCTGACTATTAATTTAGTCCAGGGTTTTTCGGGGGGATCATGCGAAGGGTCCCTTTTTGCTCACTGCGGCGAGTTGTCTTGCAGGGATGCTGATGGTCGCCGGTATTATGACTTTGAGGAAACCTTTGACAGGCAGGTGCTGGAGCAGTATGTGCCAACAGCCACTGTAGCAGAGCTGAAGGAGAAAGGTAAGTAGAGACATCCCTACACCCTTAAGGGTAACCCTGCACAGCCACTATAGCTCAGATTGAGGAGAAAGTAGCCTAACAGGAAAAGAAGCTTAAAATATAACCCTTACACCTGAACCCTAGAGATGCAGTTTATTAGAGATTTTGTTGAGAAAGACATGGCAAGGAACCAAATCCAACACAAACCGCACGGGCTACTGTTCACCTGAACGATTGTTTAAACCTAAACTGTGGCGAGGCGAGGCATACCCAGACATGCTACCCTGGCTGTGTTGTATGGATGATCTGGTGCACAATATTGCTTCTTGCATCTGCATCCGCTGCCAAGAGGTTGATGGGACACTGATCGTAAAGTGCGGAACGCTTTTTCAGCAGATAGCTGCAATTGCTCAATTCTGTTCAGCAGACCACTGCAAAGTCGTCAGAACAGCATAATAATAATAACCTGACCCCTGTATTCATCATCTGTGTGTATGTGTGTCTAGGTTGGAGTGGTGCGTTTGGAGTGGTGGTGCACACAAAGGAGTTTGACAAGGGGTATCAGAGGACCCAGCAAGAGTGGTTTAGTATCCACCTCAGCAATGCGACACACACGGTACGTGCCCAAAATGCATCCCAACAGGGAGCCTGTTGAATGGGGGGCACATGAATCTGGGACGGATTTTGTACTGAGGTACCAGGAAAGCGGTGAGCTTTAGGGTTTACGGTTTAAGCCCATATCCAGCCATCACCAATGGGGAGGTGCATTGAAAACCTACCAATCAAGACACAGAACAGGTGGATTCAGCTCATGGCACATTCAGTGGCCCCATGGCACCACCACCTGACTCTTAAGGTTCAAATGGTCAATACGATTCATGTAGGCCATCATGTGTGGACCCTGTGGCATTGGGCTGTATAGGGTTTTAGGGTTTGTGCACCCTGTGTCAATGGGCATTATGATTGTATTGTATTTCTGTGGGGACAGTGGCTTCCACCAGTTGGCCACAACCTCCATTTTTTTGTCACTGCCAAGCTTTGCCAGCGCATTGTTAAACATTGTCATTCAGCACATTGTTTGCTACACCTGTGCACGCATGGCATCGCCCTGCACAGCTTGTTTCTGTATGCTGAGTCTACATGAGTCTACATGATCTACATGACATTGGCTGCTGTTTTTGTGGCAGCTGTTGGGGTACGACAAACAATCGTGCTCGCCAGCCATGATGCAGTCGCTGCACAACCTGACTGCTGGCCACCGGTATATTGCCCTACATGAGCAAGGATCGATCACGAAAGGCATCTTTGGAATGGTCTCGTTACGTGGTGGTGGTGGTGGTGGGTGG
>JAULBX010025187.1:0-66468 GCA_032358255.1 Heterotrichella gracilis | reverse complement strand
GGCGCCGCATGTGCAAGACTGACTGCTAATCTGGCTATTTTGCTGGAATGCATGTAACTAACTAACTAACTAACTTGCCAACAGCACTGTCCTTACCTCAGTGTGGCAGAAAATAAACCATTTGCGCACATTTTCCATGCTAGCTATTTGAATTGTTTTTGAATAGCTAGACCCCAGCCATAGGTCAGACATAGCGCCAGGCATTGCCCAGGCATAGGAACAGGGAACAAGAATTTTACATCCCAGCCACAGACCAGCCACAGACCAGCCACTCTCAGGACCCAACCTTGACCCCACTGGGCCAGAGCCCACTGAGCGAGAAGCCCTGCCCACCGGCCGCAGTCAGCTGCGCGGTGGCCGCACATGGGGGCTGATTCAGCGCACATGGCGAGGGTTCATGCCAGGCTGGCGCTGGCGTGTCTGTCATGGGAGCTCCCTATTTGTGCTCGGCTGCCACGTGAGCATATTCTGTGCACCACATGGATCACCTCATCCCATTTCAAAATCCTCTTTATCAAAAGGCGGCCCGACCTGGCATCGGGAAGTGGCCAACTGCGGCTCGCATGCAACCTCACACGAACCTCCGCTCAAGTATTCCCACGGTGACATAACCTGTATCTCACTCGTGTTGACGGCACTTCCCATCGCAAACCTCTCTCATCGTTGTAGTGTCTACCACGCCTGCTGCTCAAGTATCCTTGTGCACAATAGATCTCTAGTCCATTGCAGCCCCACCAGTTTGAACCAGGTGTTACCCGCGGGGCGTTAGTAAGACCTGACGGCAAATCCGCCTGGATTCCACTGCGGTTGTGCGCCGTGGGCGCCAAGAAGGGCAGTGTTTTGGAAGGGGTGTCTGCTGTGTGGCTGTCCTGTTTGCAGCATTGCGGCGTGGCGTGGGAGGTTGCGTAACCGAGGGATTCAGTAACGGGCTTTAGTCAGACAGACCAGCAAACCTTGCGGCTCGGATCTTTGTTGGATATAGACCTGTGAGAGCTCGCTGGTGACGATGGCCTATCTGGGGCCCTCCAGCGCCCCTCAGCGCATCTCTTCCCCGAGCCCAGTTGGGTTCCCCCCTGTCGACGAGGATAGGCCATGGTATGTGCGACTACTTGAACGTCATTTCCCTTGCGTCCGACACAGATTTGGAGCAAAGCAGGCAGCATGCATTTGAAACCAATACTGCCTCGGCTGTTCGTACCCTCACTGCGTGGTGGTGGCTGTACTACTGAGTGGGTGGTTTGGGTGGATGTGGCAGTTGTTGGGCAGCTGGGTGCTGAACAAGCAAGTGTTCTAGCAGCCAGCTTTGAAGGCAATAGGAGATTTCCCATATCGACCCCGTCTGTGTGTCCTGCAGGGGCGTGGGTCACGTCTCGGACCTGCCTTCAGCGCACACACCAGGACGGGCCTCCATCCCGTCAGCCCTCAGCATGGAGCTCAAGCAGGGCCCACATGACGCCTTTGATGCTGCAGTGGCTGCAGTGGCACACAGCGTCCCAACAACCCCCCACACAAACGACAGCTTGCACGGGTTGCACAAGACCCCTGCGTCTGGCACACCGCAACAGATTCCCACCCAGCCAGTCCCACTGCCACAGGGCAGGCCTGGCTCTTTCAGGGAGGAGCCTTCTGTGCCCAGGCCAATCCAGTCCTTCAGCTACCGGCGCCTGAGCAAGGTCGAGCAGCTCATGGAGAAACACCTGTCAGTGGGGCGGTCTCAGGCCACCTCCTTCCTTGAGCACTATGTGCCTACAAACGCGGTGGCCAAAAAACAGCTGCAGTATGAAGACAGCGACTCTGCAGAGAACAACGTGCTCTCAAGTGAGCCGTCGGGGACACCCACCAGGTCTGCCCTGCACAGCCAAACCAGCCGCGCGTCGTTCTCGTCTGGCAGCATATCCCAGGACAGCATAACCTTGGACTTAGACAACTTCAAGGCGATGAACATCTCGGACAAGAGCTTGAGCGCAGACTGCCTGCCTGTGCTGGCAGCCTCTGTCCCTACCACGGACTCAGAAGGGCATTGGACAAAGATCTCCGACAGGTAAAGTGCAGCTCACACACCGTTTGGCCACTGGTGCTTACCAACGTTCTGTAGTGGCACAGTTGCAACTCTGTCTTCTGTTCTGCGTTTGGCTGACAGGAGGGCGTGTCTTTGCAGTGAGTATGAGTTCACGCCTGAGAAGCCCTTCTTGGCAGCAACGCTGGAGGAGCCAGAACCGAAACTGTACCCTGGCTCACAGCCGGTGGCGTACTCCCTCAACACGTACATGCGTGCGACCAACGTGCCCAACAAGCAGCACACCTCCAGCCTGTCCCACCGCCTCAAGGCCCGGCAAGGCTCGCCAGGGTCTGTTTCTCTGCTCAGCATGCAGTTGAAGCGCTCGACCTCCATCCCCCGCGATGTGGGGGCTGTGCCTGCCAGCTGTCCGCGCTGAGGTAGGTAGCTACCTGGCCTAGGCAGTGGCCACAGTCAGCAGGCTGCGACCCCTGTAGTGGCCATTGTTCTTACGTGAACTGTTACAAACTGAAACCTGTTTTAACCTTGCTTGGGTGATGCAAGCCCTTTCAAGTCTTGCAAGCGAAGTGAGCAGCCAACTTGTTGGTGGGCGCACAGCATGGCACCTGAAAGCACCATCCTTGGCTTGTGTTGCTCATTTACCCTGTCCTTATCCAGTGCGCTTACCAATACTCTGGTAACCTCTTGCAGGGCATTTTAACAGAACCCAGCTGAGTGAATAGCTGCTGGCTGCGCGGGGCAGCCCAGCCCAGGCGGCCTTATTACAGCAGGAGCGGCGTTTCCACAGCTGCAGGTGCAGCCTACCTTATTGGATAGCCCAGTATGCCCAGCTACAGCCGTGTAAGTTATTGAGTGGTCGCAGCGTACTATGTTGGCACATTTGAAACAGAGCACTGCCATAGCATTTTTTTTTGGCGAACTTGGGGAGATCTGTTTGCTTGGCTCGTATTGTTAGCCCTATTCTTTTAAAACCAAATAAGTGCCTGGTGGCTTTGCATATTGGAGGTGGAGCAGCTTTCAGTGTCGCCGGAACAGTAAAGCAGGTCTCAACAATCCCCACAAACCCTCCAGCAGCCGCCTTTTTCTGGCAAAAATCAGTGCATGTACTGTGCAAACACACCATTCTGGTGTTTTGTGCTGCACTTTGTAGGTTAGCGACTATTGTCCATCTAGAGTAGGTTGCCAACTTACAACCACCCAAAGCCACTGCCTTTGTGCAGAATGGTCAGTCAGTGCCTTGTTGAGTTTGCTTTCCCGTGGGGAGCTGAAACAGTTCGCCCTTGGTACCCTTTTCTGTCAGGTTTTTGGGCATAGGCGATTCATAGCATAGCAAACATATGCTCCTTTGGATGAAACTGCGCACGCCCCTTTTTTGCTTGTGCGCTGCTGAAGCAATTTTCGTAACAGCAACTTTTGAACAAGCAGTACCCGTTTTGAGAAAAAGAAAAAACAGTATAGGGGTTGGTGGTAGGGACACCACTCAGGTGCTTGCCGACAAGGCAGTACTGTGCAAGCGTTTTTATTGAGCTTTCTTGAAGGCTTTTGTTTAAAAATACAGTCAGTCTCGTTCCACAGATTACCGCTGAGTACATATCGAGTATGTTCGAGGCACTTTGCCTTTGATCAGCATACCGCTCATTGGAGGGTTTAAACATTTGCATAGATTAGCCTCTACAACGTTGTGAACGTTTCTTTTTGGGCTGACGTGCTTGCAGAGCTTGTTGGTTTCGTTGTCTTAGTAGCAGCTTGTACAGCACACTTTTGTATGCACATGTTTGAGCACCGTCCAGCGCTGGGTGTGCCAACCAAGCTGCAAAGTGTTGAAGGTCCGGCTGTTTGTGGCTTTTGCCAGCAGCTGGTATCCATATTATCTTGAGATTTAGTTACAGCAGCACGTGCAGCCTACTACTGGTACAGGCACTGCTGTCAATATGGCATCTGCCGACGCCAAATGTTTGGAAAGCAAGACTAATTCCAATAATGTAACACTTTACCTCGCAAATATACTGCAGCTGGCTGATCTGACAGCCGGTGATAGTCACCACCACTGTGCAGCATTGCGGCATGCAATATTGGAATAGCGTTGCACAGTTGCGCATAATTGCCGGCAAGTTGGAAGTCAGCGATGGGTATTGCCTGTTAGGCTAGTACTACTAGGCTGTTGCACCGTAAGTAATTTTACAACAGAAAAGGTGGTAGGATAGCTCACCCCACACACCAGCAATACTGGTAGGATGCACCAGCGAAAACAATGCCATGTGGCCTGCGTGCACGTTCATAATCCAGCGCATACAGTATCAGCCCTTGCAGCACCACAACCCGTAATGCGGTCATGGTATCAGGAACAACGAGCTGGGCTATATTTAATGAATGTGCTCAATACGTCGGGCTGCATGCGCTGTGCCACAAACTCCCAGTTTTGAAATGAAGGAAAACTGCGCTTTCCACTGACAGCCTGCAGCGCCCATGATGAAGCAACCACATGACCACATGCCGCATCCAGTTTCCAACATTTGCACTGTTTCCCCCAACAAATACCTGCGCAGCTTCGCACGTCGCTACGCACATGCTGGTTGCATGCAATCATTGAATGCACGTCGCGCCTGTCTGCAAACTCCCACTGCACCAACACCCCCCCCTCCCCCCCCCTCCCTCTAAATTCCCCACTGGCCAGGTGCGTGGCAATGCTGCCAATGCTACCGGCTGGGTGCCCTCCCGTGCACCACAGCGCTGCTGGCCCTGGTCCCCACCATGAGGGGCGCGGAGGAGAGCGAGCGGTTGCGGCGGCCCAGGCGCATGCTGCTCATGTCGTCCCAATCCGAGTCAGACTCGTAAGTCCGGCGCCCCACCGAGGTTGGCAGGCCAACCGTCAAGGGGTTCAGCCTGCACAGGGGCCGCAAAGTGAGAACGGGCCAAAACCCTACACCCTAAATTCTGTAGCACCCACCCACCCCTCGTCTCTCACTTTTTGCAGGTGAAGGTGAAACGAGCCAAAATCCCTAAACCCTGTAGCAACCCTCCTGCCCCACCCACCCCTCACCCTCACTTTCCGCAGGTGCGCTTTTGTATGCACATGAGCCCTACCTAGAGTACGACAGCTTGGTGAAGCGCGAGACGTCCACCACCTGCGGCAGCTCCTTGCGCCAGCGCTTGTAGGCGGTCAGCGTGGCAGCAGCCAGCACCAGCGCCAGCGCCAGCACAACCGTCACACTGCACATGCACAGGAGGGGGAAGTCACAGGTGCAGGACGAATGACGGTGAACGCAGAGGTGGTGGCAGGTGATGGTATTAATTATTTTTCCATTCTCTTATGCTTTATTTTCAACCGCATCAACACGAATAATTCAACCTCCCAAGTTGCAAGGTAAACGTACCCCAGCAGGGTTCTGTAATTTGCGTCAACATGTCCATGCATCCTGCCTGCTTGCCAATGTGCAAGCACACAGTTAAAAATACACGCATGCAGTCAGTAGCCAACATATAGGTCACCAGGATACGAATGGCGCATGGCAAGACTCAGATAGGATGCACCCGGTACCTAGTCCAGAAACAGTGCCAGTGGCTCTGAGTTATGGCCTCAATGCAATGTTGTCATCGAATTTCACACATGCTGTCATTGATGTTCCCCCATGCCGATGACACGATGCAGGGCATGTGTCAGCGACTGCAACCTCATTGCTTGGCAATCAGCTGTTGTGAATAGGTCATTTATTAGGGTACTGACTATTAGGGTAGCTGTTCGCTAGAGTAGCGGTGCAGTAGTCAGTGTTCCGCCTCACCTTATCCAGGCGCTGTTGTACTGGTGTATTTGTGACAGTGCAGGCACACTGTTGGCTGCAAGCGCACCCTTGTAGGCCGCTTCCTCTGCCTGCTGTGCTGTGCCTGCTGTGCTGTGCCTGCAAACAGTGGGACTATGTGAGGGATATAGAGCTGCCGCTGTGGTTCTCGTTGTCAGTATTTGAGGTGTGCTGTATTTTTGCTCAGGTTGATGGCAGTACATGCCAAGAGCAGCTCGCCACGGCTTGGACAAGAGATACCTCAAATTTGGCACCTCATTGGGGTGATATGCACATTGTTTCGCATGGGTGCTCCTTCCCATTACCTGCTATCATCGGTGTGCTCCTCTGTGGGGGCTTGCTCCTTCACCACTGCTGCCACATAGCCCTCGCTGGTTGCTGGATGCTGCGTCACGGCAGTGGTGTTGCTGTGGGTAACCTTGGGGTGGCCAACAACAACCTGTTTCCCATGATCACCGCCAACCTGGGTGGCGGGTTTGGTGCCAACTGCAGGCCCGCCGATGGTGGAGGGACGTACCCCAGTCACCGCCATCCGCCCTGCGGTTTGGGGCGCGTCTTGCGGCACGTCATCTACAGACGACCGCTGCACGTGGAAGATCTCACCACCCACTGGCTTACTCTCCTCCTCCGCCTGGTGTCCAGCTGCAGACTGTTTCGCCTGTGTCCCTTTGGTGGGTTTGGAGCGAGTGGTCTGGCCTGCACCTTGCCGTGCATAGTTCTGAGCAGCCTGTACGCTGGTGCTTTGTGTGTTTTTGTGTTTTGAGCTGGTCAGGGAAACTTGCACTGGTGCCTCACTCTCGCCATAGCTGGCAGTGGTAGTGGTGGGGCTACCGCTCCCCTCTGTGTCCTCATAGGTTGCTGGGAACTTGTTTGCAATCAGCTTAGCCTGTGTGGAAGCTGGGACTACGGGTTCTACTGCTGTTGTGCCATACTCCTCTGCAGCCTGCTGGCTTTCACTGTCTGTGGTGACGTGCTGCTGAGAGACTGGCTTCTTCTTCTTGCGCTTTTTTGCTTTCACTTGCTGCTCTTGTAGACCTCTGACTGGCTGATGTACTGTGTGAATACTTTCACCCCGTGTGGTGGCTAGCAGATGCTTTCCAGTGCGAAAGCTGAAACCTCGCAGTATGCTTTCAACGTCATCTCCCCCTGAAAGACATACAACCGTAAGGGAAGCAAACTGTAAAGGAGGGTGGCCTACTGGCCTGCTGATAGTGGGAGCGAGCACCACAAGGGCCTGGAGACAAGGCAAGCCACTGCAGATGAAGACAGTACACACCTGTTTGCCAAACACCTAGCACCCCTTCACTGAGCAGGCCCAGCAGGCATATGCAGAACAGCGCTGCCCAGGCCATTTGGTGTGGAGGCAGCAAGCCAAAGTGCTACGCCGCGTGTAGCCTTGCCATCCCGCTGCAACCAATAATCCACCTGCATGAAGCGGACATAGTCTGGGGTGGGTCTAGACCAAGGCAAGACTGCAAGTTTCGTAACTACGTGGCGTGTGCAACAGCAATCGTCGAGTAGGGGTGCCAGTAAGGGTGCCAACTAGTCACCCACCTGTGGTGTTGAAACCACTCCGATTTAGAAATAGACCCAACTAGTAAAGGTGGAGCTGCTTGGTTCAGCAAAGCGCCTATTCCTTACGAGTTCTTCTGGGCTTGGCGGGTGCAATCTTGAACTTCTTGAAGCCGATCCCGTCCAGGCGAAGGCAAGCAATACCACAGCAAGATAGTTAGCCCTGCCAAACCAAACGCTCACCGTTGCTCAGCATACCCCCACCTCTGTATCACCCAGATGAGAGTAGCAAAGTCCCCACTTCGCTGTTTTGGGCGCGAGAACGTTTTGAGCGGGAAACCCAGTCGTTGTGTAAAACGACAAGATTTATACGAGGAGGAAACCAAGATGCATGCATGCATAAGCTTTTGCAACTTTTGTCACCCGGATAGAAAGGAAGGTGCTCCGGTGTGGAAGAGCTTGTAGACAATACCTTGCAAGTTTCTAGTTGCATGTAGAGTGCCCCAACGCACACAGGGTGACGAGGATGGTTCGACTATTCGTTGGCGGCTTGCCCCCAGACACCAGCGTCGAGCTCCTTGCAGGCCGTTTCACAGCCTTTGGTGAGGTTGTAGATTGCGAGATCGTGCCTGCAACAGATGCAGACAGGGTAAACCAACCTGAAGCAACCTGCAGAGGGTTTGCCTACGTCACTTTGGAGCCAAAGGATGACACATCGCTCAGCCGGTGCCTGAGCTTGGTACGTACTAGTGCCTTGTCCTGTAACTGCAGTGGGTCCAGTTCGTTGCACACTTCCAGAGTTGACCCAGCTGGGATGCATCCACCATCACTGGCCTCACGCCATACAGTGTCAGCAAGGTCCTTAGATGCATATGTTCCCCTGGGCTACTGCACCAGCGCGCCTGTTGGGCTCTTCAGCTTGCAGCTCACCTCTCACCATGGGTGTGTCCTGCGTGTGCAGTACAACGGGTGCAAGTGGCGCGGCCACGTGCTGCGCGTGGAGAAGGCCAAGCCGCACTTCACCTCGTACCTTGAGCAGGAGTGGGAGGAGGATGCCGCACAGGAGCTGTGGGACCAGGAGGAGCAGCTGGCTGCGGAAGATGCGCAGCTGCCTACCGCACCAGCTGAGCTTGCTCCACTCCACTTGCCGGCACCTGCCAGCTTCTGCAAAAAGGTGCGCAGCTGTCCGGTTGGCAACACATGCAGGGTGTAGTATATGTCAGGCGCAAGCGTGCAGGTAAACTTGTTCCGAGTGCAGTCATGCAGCAGCTGTAACTGGCCAGTGCTGTGCATGCTACCCTTGCCGGCACTTGCGGGAATGCATGTTACATATACACACCCTTGACTCGGCAGAAAATGATGGTATATTTTGTCCTGCAGCTGCTGAAGGTCGAGGCTGCGGGTGGAGGGAAGCAGCTCAGGTACTTCCCGGTCACAAAGCCAACTTCCCTCAGCAAGCTTTCTTGGGATGCTCCCCCAACCCCGCCAGCAGCAAAGCGAAGAAAGGTGCGGAATGCGCCTCCTCGTCCATTGATGCACCTACAGTGTTCCTATAATGAGTTAGCCAGCTGCCGCAGGGCGTAATTGTGTGGTTGCCCTGCATGCAGCCAAGCAAACTCATTGGCAGGGTTGCACAACAGCTGCTTTTCCGTCTGCATGCCAACCAGCACATGGTTGACATTGGGTGGTTGCATCACTGCGTGCTCAGTCTGACTGTGTCACGCTCAGGTGATGGAGAAGAGGGCAAGGAAGTGGGATGCTGAGCGAGCAGCTGTCAAAGTGGCAGCACGACTTAAGCTGCAGGGCTCCATGGCTATGGGCCCAGCACATGGCGATGCTGCACCCGACAAGGAGCAGCCTGCACAGCCAGTCGTGCCACACCCCTTCAGCGAACCGCCACCACCGCCGGCGCAGCCACCATCGCCACCACCACAGGTGTGGACTGAGGTGTACCTACCCCTCCAGGGGTGCCTCTTTTTCCCTTGGCCCTGAACAGGCCCTGGATCACTCCAGGCAGTGCTGATCTTTTGCCTTGGTCACCTGTTCAAGGCTTGTCACCCATGTGGGGGAAGTTTGGGGATGGCTGTAGCCCAGCCGCCTTTGTTAATATCCTTTTCATTTTCTTTTACAGGTAGAAGAGGAGGAGGAATTGTCTGAGGAGGAGGTGGTTGTGGATTTCAGCGACGATGACGCCACCGATCACACTCGGCATCACCAGCGGGCCATGGCACAGGCAATGAGCAGGTTTGGCAGCGATTCCGATGATGAACATGAGGGGACGAGAGGGAGGCAACCAGCAGTGGTGGCCGTCAAATCTGGAAAACCAGCTGGCAAACAAGGGCAGGTGCCCTTGCAGCAGAAGGCAGCCACTCACATGGCGAAGCAGGACACAGTGACAGCAGAAGCTGCCAAGCCAGAAGCTGCCAAGCCAGCTGCCAGGGAAGACACAGCACCAGTGCATGCACCCGCGACTGAGGAAGGCCCTGTCAGTGATGGTCCTGGGTCTGCACCCAGCTCTGCTGATGCGGGCCAGGAAGGCGAAAGCAACAGCAGGGACGGCTGTGGAGACGGTGTGCTTGCGGTGGGCAGTGATGATGCGCCTGTCCATTCTGGCAGTGAGTCGGATGATGCACCAGGAAGTGGAGGCGGTGTGGTTGCCATGGACAGTGATGGACCAGATGCTGATGAGCCTGTCAATTCTGGCAGTGATTCAGATGACGCAGCATCAAGTGGGAGTGAAGAAGATGATGATCCAGTAACCAGTGGAGGTGATCATATGGAGGAGTTGGGGGAGGAGGCTGATGCGGAACCGGGGCTCGAGGGGGCTGACAATGGATCAGATGGCACCCACAGCACTGCAGATGACAACGATGCGTCGTCAAGTGATGGCGATATCGCCAGCGATGGCGGTATCGGCAGTGATGCTGATGCAACTGCTGATGATGCTGCAGATGATGGGGACACCTCTGATGCACCCACTTCAGCTGCAGGCGAAGGTTCAGATGCGGAAGCTGCTTCTGATGAGGATGGCGCGTTTGATGATCTCCCTGACCCAGGGGTATTGCATGCAATTGATGAAATTGCTATTGGGAATGGCGTCAGTGGTCCAGCGGCATCATCTGGCTCTGAGGATCACTCGGGTGCCTCCATGAGTCATGATTCAGCAGGCCTAGGCCCACGTGCCAGCAACGATGCGACAGCCAGCGATGCTGACAGCCCCAGTGCTGCGTCTAGTGGCAGGGAGGAGAGTGATGGGGAGGGTGGCGATGGTCCAGGCGGGGGAATGCCCGCCTCGCTCAGCAAGCTGACTGCGGGTGCAGCCTTTGTGCGCCAAAAGAGTGCCGAGCAGCTGGAGCGGGAGTGGGAGGCACGCCGGGAGGTGCTCTACCAGGATTTCAAGAGCAAGAGGCGAAGCGCGCTGCGGCGATCCATCACAAAGCCCTGGGCGCAAAATGGCAAGGGTGGCAGGAGATGACTGGGCAGTCTCCTGTGCAAGGGGATCGCACTGAGTTCGCCCCACTAGTTGGCGGGGCATGTGGTACTTTGCCCCCAGTTGTGACTTTATACAGATTATTACAGAGGAGTGGAATTTACTTTACCTTCAGTATGAGCTTGTAGCCATTGTGTATTTTCTTACTGCCCGCACCATTGTTTGCTCCCCGTTGCTTGCCGGTACCATGGGACTACCTGTTTTGAATTCTCAGAAATAATGTTCAAAGCGTGTCTCTTTCTGTATTTTGCTCATCTGATGGCAATTCGGTTGATGGGTTCAGGTGTCTTGACTCACTGGCCTGACCTGGCACTTGGCTAGTAGACCACAGTGGCCGCCACAACTTCTACTAGAGGCTCTAGGTGCCCTGGGAACCATGTATATTTTATATTTGTGTCTGTGACCATCGTTTGTACATAGGCTAGCGGTGGTGACTTACGGGTTATGCAAACAGACAGGGTGTTACAGAAACACCAGCTTCTTCCTAGCAGCTAAGATTATCAACTACACATTGGAAAGAAATCCGCAGGATGTTTACTCAGCATACTTGAGCACGGCGGACTGTCTACAGCACGCTCAACACTTCATACTAGTGCTCTTTTTTAAACTGTTACTACGTCGTTGCACACAAATTGCCGGTGATTCAGTGGGGCGTCGATTGCAAGCTGCTGCACAGAGAAGCACAGCCAGCCGCATGGCGCAACAGCAAAAGACGCAGCGATAGACTGCAGCCTCGAACCGTAGCCAGTGGCTTGAACGCGCTGGTTGTCTGACAGTACCACAACTGCACAGCAGGTTGCCCACCTGAGTGGGTGGAGCTGTCTGCTTCAAGCTCGTGTTGCAGCGACGCAGCCATGGATGCTGACGTAGGTCAGGTCGGAGCTGAAATCAGCCGGCTTTATGTCAAAGCATCCGCTTCAAGTTCAGGTGACGAACCGTCTGGGCCATATGCATGCATATGCACTACGAATGCATGCATACAAACATGCATGCGCCGGGAGCTGTGACTCTGTGTATATGTCCAGCTATAATTTTCGCTTTCATTTGTTGCTATTGTTTGTGCTAACGTTTGTGCGGTCCATGTCAACTGAATTTCTTCCATCCTTCACGCTCATGCAGCAGGGCTGGCAGGATACAGCTCGGACGAGGGCATGGCAACTGCACGCAGTGCTCGGAGGCATCGGGCGCAGCCTTTCTTCATTGGAGTAGCTGGTGGCACTGCTTCGGGCAAGACCACCGTATGCAGCGAAATCATGCAGCGCCTGCAGGACCAAAGCGTGGTGATCCTTTCGCAGGACTCCTTTTATCGAGGGCTCACAGAGGATGAGCTTGCCAATGTCACCTGTAAGTACCAATTTGTCCATGCGCATTTTGGACCGTGTTTTATAAATATACTGAATGGCGTCGACATGGCATCACAATATGACACTGCGCCGTGAACCGTCTGGTCAGTGGTCTTCCACATGATTAAAAGGGGCTTATGTATTGTGAAACGTGAGCAACACAGCAACCATGCCATTTTATGCCATTGCCATGGCATGCTAGCAACACTCCCCACCGACCATGGTGGTTGGCATTGCAAGCCTAACCCACTTATGTGCTCTGTTTCAGCATACAATTTCGACCATCCCGATGCATTTGATGCGGACGCCATTATGCAATGTTTGGAATCCCTGAAGGTAATGGGAGGGTGTGCTGAGCTTGCGAATTAAAGGGGATTTTGCTATTTGCTTTTGGATGTGGATGTGGTGGCGCATGAGGTATTGCAGCACACCAATAAAGCGCATTTACGTGCAGCGGATGCAAGTGGTGGAGGTACCCGAGTACGACTTCACCACACACCAGCGGTCGGCCACCACGATTAGAGTATTGCCGGTCGATGTGGTCATCATGGAGGGCATCCTGGTGCTCCACATGGACGATGTGCGCAACATGCTCAACATGAAGATCTACGTGGACACAGATGATGATGTGCGCCTGGCACGGCGGTGAGGCTGTCAGTACGGTGCCATGTCATCCTGTGTCGTCCGCACCATGCAGAGTAGATGCACAGCATATTGGTGGATGCATCCTGACGTCCATGGTGCAGCCAACGCATGCATGGAAACGATAATACTGTTGGTGGGTGCATCCTCTTGGGCACGGATGTATCTGAAGCTGTAACAGTGTAATTCTGCTGCAGCCTGCAAACAAAAATATTTTTGCAGCCATATGAACCACTCTCTGCATTGCAACTAATCTACAACTGCCACTACTGATCTACGTCTGCAATGTGAGCCACGAACTACGTCTGCCACAAGCTGAGATGCGTGTGGTGATTGTGCAGAATCCAACGAGATGTTACGGTCAGAGGGCGCGACATTGGGGGTGTCATTGAGCAGTACACCAAGTTTGTCAAGCCTGCGTTTGACCAGTATGTGGCACCCAGCCGGAAATATGCAGATGTCATCATCCCCTGGGGCAGGTAAAGACATGCAAACTTGCACATGTGCAGGTGTAGTTGACAGGTACATGCGTGAATGTCACATCTGCATTGTGGCTGAGATGCGACCATGCCAAGCAAGCTTTGGACTCTGATCACGAGGTTGGAAGTCCAGGAAGGCTCTCTTGTCCTGCCTTTGTTATCGGTCTCACAGGAAATGGGAACTTTGAGTTGGGCAAAACTAGGTTAAATGCTCGCAATTTTCTCAATCAGTGCCGGACTGTTGCACCGATGTGCACCGATCTGCACCAATCTGCCAACCTGCAGGGGTGACAACGTGGTTGCCATTGACCTCATCACGGAGCACATACGCATGAAGCTGCAGCAGCACGACCTGAGGAGGATATACCACAACCTGGAGGTTATCCCCTCAAACTACCAGATCAGGGGCATGCACACCATCATCCGCGACAAGAACACCCAGACGACAGATTTCGTGTTCTATGCGGACCGCCTGCTGCGGCTGGTGCGTAACAATTTCATAGAAAAAATACTTAAATACCAAAAAGTATCACTGATGCTGAACTTTGGCGCTTTTCTCAACACCATTACTCGTTTTGCTACCAAAGGCACAGTCTATTATCACATGCACTATGCACAGCTCATCTTCACATGAGCTATTTTATCATAAAATGGACTGCTCGTGGCTGCCTGGTTCGTTGCCATGCACCTTCCAATACAGGAATGCAACTGTTCACCATGCATGCACAGGTGGTGGAGGCTGGGCTCGGCCACTTGCCCTTTGCCGAGCATGTGGTCATCACACCAACCGGGGAGCAGTATGTGGGGGTGGAGTTTGCCAAGAAGCTGTGCGGTGTCAGCATCATCCGCAGCGGGGAGTCGATGGAGAACGCGCTGCGGGCATGCTGTAAAGGGATCAAGATAGGCAAGATCTTGGTGCACAGGTAGGGACCCTCCGGAACCTGTAAACCCTGCTACATCCCAAACCTCGACTCCCGGGGACCCCAAACTGCCATGAAAACCCTAAACCCTAATGCCAGGTCTCCAGTGCCCTCCTGCACCTGTCCTCCCAGCGCATCCCTGCACTTGTCTGCAAACCTTTGTGCTTCCAGATTGCATTGCCATTTGCAGCAACCAACAGGCCAATTACAGACATGGCTTGATGCTGCCCCTGATCAAGGGGGTAGGGTTCCAGGGCTTGACCCTGAGCAGTACCAGCGTAGTGTAACTGTCCAAGTGGTGCCTGCATGCCGTGACCTGGTGTTGTTGGCTTTGTTTCCAGGGAGAAAATCCTGCGGCGCATGCGCAACTCGGAGACTGGCAGCTTTGCTGAGAAGGAGATTGAGCAGGAGCTGATCTACGAGAAGCTGCCGCACGACATTGAGGAGCGCCATGTGCTGCTCATGGACCCAATCCTGGCGACTGGCAACTCTGCAGTGCGGGCAATAGAGGTACAGGCGCAGAACAGACAATAACCTTAGCATTTCCCAGGTGCCATCGTGACGTGATGCAGGTGTTGCTGGAGTTTGACACACATGTGAGGGAAATTGCTTTGACTCTGTATCAATTGGCTCTCAGCAGCGTGAGTTTCTCACATTTTTTCCCTGTGGTTGGTGCAGGTGCTGCTTGAGAAACGGGTACCGGAGCACAGGATACTTTTCCTAACCCTGATCGCCGCGCCTGAGGGCATCCACCGCATATGTCAGCAGTTCCCCAAAGTGAAGCTGATCACGAGTGAGATTGATGAGCGCATCAACGAGAAGTTCCAAGTATCCCCGGGGGTTGGGGAATTTGCGGATAGGTATTTTTGTGAGTAAGCATCGGTGCTGTGTTTCTAAAGGGCTTCATATGAGCGGATTTTTCAGTGGGACTGAGTCTCCTGCCAGCTGACAAATCTGCTGCCCCTATTTGGTGGGGCAAAGGGCAGGTTAAATGTATCAGACAGTTTGTGCACATACTAAATCTTTTGTGCCTGACAGTTTGTCCTTAGGATCTGTATGGTGCATAGGTTTGTGCCCTTCAGCTCTCCTGTTTCTTCAGCATAGTATTACTTTGTCCCTGACCGCGGACCTCTGGGCAGGTCTCAGCAAGCCCAAAGCGACACTGAGTGCATTTCTCGAGTGTCTGTTGTTAGCAGGCCGCTGCAGAGGCTGCTGTGTGAACACCATCAGCGTTTGCAAGCCTCGCGTCGTAGTTACACAGCTTAAATCAGCAGATTTGCAGCATGACAGTACCTCTCGGTGAGGAGGGTTAAACCTTTGTAGCGTCAATGAAGTTACCACACAATCTGATAGTATCCACCGGGGCATACAAACAGCTCACTGCGCAAAACATGTGCAGATGTTGGCAGCAAGCCGCCAGTAATTAAGGTACAGTAACTGCAAAGTGCTTGCAGCGAGTTATTCACTGAGTCCACCTTCTAAACTAGCTGCTCTTTGCGCCACTTAACGTTTACATTATGTAAGAGCCAATACTGACACCTAGGTGCAACAGTGCCAAGAAAGGGCTGCTTGCAGCTGCTTGCAAGTCTGGCTGCTAATCTGGAGCTAGTCTGGCTGCCAATTGCTGGAATGCAAGTCTTGCTGCTAATCTGGCTGTACATACGCCGTATGTACATGCATTCCAGCAATAGTATTGCTGGAATGCATGTATACATTAAACTAAATAACTAAGTGACACCTAGGTAAAAACCTGGAGGCCCCTGAGAGCAATGTACAAGTTCAGGCCAGGTCTATATCGTAGCCAATGAGGCACTCCCACATTATGAAGCAACACCCAACACCCAACAGCCTGTCCATGAAGGTGTTCCAGCTCCGGACAGTGTTCAACCACCTGAGTCTCAGACACCCGCAATGAAACACAAAGCTAGGCGTCCTTAAAATAATAACGTGCTGATACAACCAGCCTGGGACAAGATGTTGACAACTTGCTGGAACTAGTGAGTGATGTATGCATGCACGTGCGCCAACCCTGTCCTTTGCTAGCACAGAACAATACCCAAACCAAGCCACTGCAACGGGTGCGTTCTGGGGAGTATTGAGATGTAGTGCACCAAGGGATGTGTTGAGGCACACGCACCACCTAGTGGGGCCCACTGAGTGGGGCCTATTGAGTGGGCTCCGAATGCTTACAAGCTTGTACAGGCATACCTCAGCTGCAATGCGATGTGAGACCATGAGCAAGTCAAGGGTTGGAATTGCGCACCGTATATGAAGCCACTATGGAGCCGGCTGCCCACCACGAAAAACCACAGGCGTATGGGGTGGCCAAGGGAAGGGACGAGGCTGAAGCTGGTCCTTAACCCACACTCAACTTTACCAGTGTCCGTGAGTGGAACAGGGGTTTATGGAAGCAGAGTCAGGGGAATAGAACCCATCAGTCCAGCTGAGCAGGACCCATGTCTGAAACTATCTAAGTCAAAATCCTACTACCTACTGCCTTTGCCTTTTTTTCCGGCTTAGGAATTGGATTGAGTGGGCTCAGGTGTGCAGTGCAAGTTGGCGCCCAAACATGGCTCATTGTGCTTGCAGCTGGCCAATGGACCAAGATTGTGGCAAAAAGACTGCAACTGTTGCGGCGATTGTTGCTCAGTCGGGGTTTCAACGGCTTTCTGTAAGGACACACTGCATAGTTCTCACGAACCCATCACGCCCAGCCTGCCCTCGAACCCTAGGGAACCGCTGAGAAGCTGTCCAGCATTTGCAAGCATATGCACATTATGCATGCATGCATATGAATCATGGATTCGTTGGAGCTCGCGGCGTGCGTCTGCCTGTGCTGTAGTTAAGCGTTTTCTCTGAGCTATGTAACGCAAGCACTAAACAAAGGGTTGATTTCAAGTCCCGTGGGACCCACGATGGGTTATATGTAAGTTTTTGGACAGCGGGGCCAGTCGCCACGCGCAGTATATAACAGGACTGTTGTTTGGAATCAGCTCAGTGGGGTCTCAAGCAGTGACTTCGCCAAATGCGACTAGTTGTACGGATCTTGGCTCCGAGATATCTGTCTGTTCTGAATTACTTCGCCAAACTGTGTCACTTCGGGAGGCATGCTGGCATCGCAGTATTTTGGTAGCCAACTCCAAAGCAATTTGGGACTGGCTCTTTGCCTCCAAATCGGTTGTCCAACGATGGCAAAGGGCTTGTCACAGAACAACAGTTTTAGGGTATAAGGTCGTGGCTTGACGTCTACTTTGGCAATCTGCACCCATCGCTGATACACGTCTCCATTGTGGTGGAATGGTGGTTGGCCTTGGCGCAATTTAGTACGCAACCAACAGCTATTGATAAACAGCCAGGCACCAATAGTTCTGGCGGGTGAAGCACGAAGCGCTTTGCTGCTTCTGTGCATCTGTGGGTGGGGCCATTAGTGTAGTTGGTCTTGACTGGGGTGTCAGCAGCCATGGCTTCGCCTGCTGGACTGAACGAGAGCGTTGCTTCAAAGCTCCGGATAAACGTTCTTTCCAACGGCAAAGAGCTTGATGACGACACGGGCTGCAGTGTCAGTCCTACAAGTAGGGGTGCTAGGAGGCAGCGGTCCCAGCCTTTCTTCATCGGCGTTGCTGGAGGCACAGCCTCAGGCAAAACCACAGTTTGTGACTATATTATGCAGAGGTGAGGCTGTTTGGGAATGAATTCATGCACCGGTGATCAAAGTACAGCTTTTGCACTGTCATCCTTGGCGGTAATTCAACTCCATTGCTTGTGTCTGTCTACAGGTTGCATGACCAGTGCGTGGTGATGCTGTCACAAGACTCGTTCTATCGTGGACTCACAGAGGAAGAGCACGCTGGATGTAAGTAACTCTGGGTTGGTTGCCTTGCACTTCTTGCGCCTTCTTTGTTATGGACCACGGGGTTCACAAACAAGGCGCAGGTGTCTTGTCTGGACCCGATCGCTAACCTTTTCTCCCTTGCAGCTTTCAACTTCGATCATCCTGATGCGTTTGACAACGAGGAGCTGCTCAGGGTGTTGAACGCACTACGGGTGCGTACCAAATTGAGGCAGTTACACCCCACCTTATGGTTGAGTCACCGCCAATTGTCATTGCATGCCATAGCAGGCAGCTCCTTCAGGATGCTGACTCCTCCCCGCGGTATTGCTTTGCAGGAGATGAAGCCAGTGGACATTCCTGTGTATGACTTCACCACGCACCAGCGGTCCACCGAGACGCGCAGGGTGCCACCCGCGGATGTGGTCATTCTGGAGGGCATCCTGGTGCTGCACGTGCAGGAGGTCAGGGAGCTGCTCAACATGAAGATCTATGTGGAC
Organism: Heterotrichella gracilis; assembly: GCA_032358255.1. Lineage (NCBI taxonomy): Eukaryota > Xanthophyceae > Tribonematales > Xanthonemataceae > Heterotrichella > Heterotrichella gracilis. The sequence continues at coordinate 47,939 of JAULBX010025187.1, read as the reverse complement.
ACAGACGACGACGTGCGCCTGGCGAGGCGGTGCGTGCTGCTGGCCTTTTACATGTGAACAGGAATGGGCATGCCCTTTTAACATATGAGCAGGAGTTGGCATGCCGCCTGTCTGTGGGCCACCAGCATGGCCTCCATGGATGGGCATGGATGCATTTTTTTAAATCTTTGTTACTCGCTACACTACATGCCTATATGCACACATTTGGCTGCACATGGCGTTGTGGGCAGGCCTCAAATTTGGATGGCTTGACTGAGCTTGTTTTTGCACTTGCAGGATACAGCGGGATGTGACGAATCGCGGAAGGGATGTGGCGGGGGTCATTGAGCAGTACACCAAGTTTGTCAAGCCTGCGTTTGACCAGTATGTGGCCCCCAGCCGCAAGTTTGCAGATGTCATCATCCCGTGGGCCAGGTAATTAAACCTTTTGGAAAAATTTAGCTTTGCACTGGCATCATTACTTTGCCACCTGTCCAGTACTTCCATCCCATGCCTCCTATACACTGGCACATATACATTACATTGTATATGCCAACATGCTTTTGAATGACCTGAATGGGTTTGGCACGGCCAGGGGCGACAACGTGGTTGCCATTGACCTCATCACGGAGCACATACGCATGAAGCTGCAGCAGCACGACCTGAGGAGGATCTACCACAACCTGGAGGTCCTGCCCTCCAACTTCCAGATCCGCGGCATGCACACCATCATTCGGGACCGGAACACAGACAAGCCGGACTTTGTGTTCTATGCTGACCGCCTGCTGCGACTGGTGAGCAATCAGCTGCGCACTTTGATGTGTATTACAAATAAATGCCTGCACAGGATGGCCCAGCTTGCCACCCATGGTGGTGCGTTTTCATGCACTCGGTGCATGTACAGCTGTGCCCCGGCAAGTATGGTGCTCATGCATGGCCATGGCAGATCTTTCATTCAGTGCATTGACTGCACTCATTGCAAGGAGCAGGTCTTGATGCACCCTTGCTACTGGCAGCATATCTGTGGCAACATGCATGCACGCCCTGATCGGTATGGCGCAGGGCATTCACTTTCTTACATGCTCTAACAGGTTGTGGAGCACGCTCTGGGACATTTACCCTTCATGGAAAGGGTGGTGGTTACGCCCACTGGGGAGCAGTACGTGGGAGTGGACTTTGCCAAGCGCCTGTGCGGCGTGAGCGTCATCCGCAGTGGGGAGTCGATGGAGAATGCCTTGAGGGCGTGCTGCAAGGGGATCAAGATAGGCAAGATCTTGATACACAGGTACGGCCCTCCTCCAACCCATATTCAAATCCGAATCCCTAAAACCTGAACAATAAGCCTAAACCAAAGAGTATGCACCTAAGATTATCCACAGGTGGGGGCAATGGACGGGGCAGGCAGAGCTGGTGCACAACCACCAATCGATGTGCACACAGAGTGTCCAGCAAGCATTTACATGCATCTTGGATTGGATCCCATGTCTAATGAGTCCAAAGGGATTGTTTGTTGACAGATAGGCAAAGCAGTCGTGAGCCGCATGTGCGTCGTGGCTTGCAGGACTGGTGATCAGGTGATGACGAAGGACATTGTGTATGAGAAGCTCCCCAGGGACATTGCACAGCGCCATGTGCTGCTGATGGATCCAATCCTGGCAACAGGCAACTCAGCCTGCCGCGCAATTCAGGTACCAAACTACATTCATTCCTGAATGACATGCTGCAGGCATATAGCTCCTTTGCGCTACATGGATGCGGCATGCAGCTCCCACAGATACCCAGCATGTATTCAATTCAGAGGTCTGCGGATGAGGTTTGCAAAGACAGAGCTGGGTATCGCAGCGTGTGCAAGGCAGCATGAGGATGTGACTGTCCGGTCTGCGGTGCATGTGTGCCTGCGTCTTTTATGACTCAATCTCCGTCTCTGGCGCAGGTACTGCTGGAGAAGGGTGTGGACGAGGGCAAGATCCTGTTTTTGTCGCTCATCGCGGCGCCCGAGGGCATTCGGAAGCTGTGCGGGTCCTACGCCAAGGTGAAGGTGATCACCAGTGAGATAGATGAGCGCATCAACACGCAGTTTCAGGTGGTGCCGGGTGTTGGGGAATTTGGGGACCGGTATTTTACTGAATGAGAGGCGCAGAGAGAACGTCAGTGTGTGAGGGAGTGAAACAGTGTACTGGTGATTATAATGACTGGCGAGTTTACTAGGGGAAAAGCGATGGGTTGGGAGGCATAGGCTGCCTGGCATGTGCTGGGAGGAACGGGGCCCTTGCCTTGGCAGCTGAGACAGGGGTAAGTAACAGATATTCTGTGAGGGCGCAGGTTACAAACCTTATCTAGGGGGTTGCCTTGATCTGGTTCATAGAGAAGAACAAGTTCTGGTCAAGATTTGCTGCAGCTGGGGGTGGTACAGCTGTAGGGACTGCAGTTCTGAACACGCAAATGCATGTTGTGATTCTATGAGTGACATGAAGCCTTCATGGGCCTATGAGGTGCTTGCTGGTTAAAATTGCTTTTGTTAGCTTTGTGATGCTCCTGTGAGTGCTGTGTGGGCCAATGTAATTGCGCAAAGGGAATGCTGTACTGACTGAGGTAATTTTCCAAATGTAACGCTTGTAGATGTACCCCAGCTTGCAAGCTATTATAGAAGTGGTCGCATTTGTAAGTTGTGACTCACTAGAAAAATCAGGCTTCATCCAGCACGTCCTGAGTGCACTGTTCAAGAGGACGCCCATTCTTACCTCTGCATTGTGACTGCGATGGGCTTCAATACCTTCCTATATTATACGTTATTAACAGGGAAGTTACAGAGAACGTGGAGCACTTTATTGCACCACCATGCTATTTGCCTTGCTTGACCCAAAGTGAAAAAAAAGAAAGCAATAAATACCCCCACACACTGGGAAATTGGGAAGCGTGCTGTGCAAGGCATGCCGCAGGCAGCGTGTTGCCACGACTTCTGACCTGTGGCCACCTTCTTTGTAAGGGCTGGGCTTCTAGCAGATACAGCTTGCATACTGACAAGTCCGCAGGACGTCATAGTCTCAGTATGATCAATGTGGGGCGAAATGTCAAGACCTCACTACGCACTTCAAGTTGTGACCTCCCCTGTACCCTGGACTAGGGTTCCATGGGGAAGCCCAGTGAAATGCGCACTGCAACGCGTTGCAACGGCAGAAAATGGCTGCTGGTAGACGGCGTGAAAGAGGTACAGAGTTAATGATTTTCGTCCCTCTTTTCTTGCTGTTGTCCTAAAGTCTTGAAAGGGACGCTGGACTGTGTGCATTCTGGTCAGCAGCCATGCATCAGTTGTTATCTCCTTGCTGGCTAGAATTTACGACCACCTGTACGTAGTTAAGAATAAGCAGGGTGACAACATATTTACAACGAGCGTAAATAGCTGGCGCAGTTCAGGCATCACCGGCGGCTTGGACGCTTTTGCATGGGTATGGGGTGCAAAGCATGCATGTGCATGCATGAGTTGTAGCTATTCATGCACTGGTGAGTCGTGTTTGCACTGGACACTAACTATTCTTCTATCTTGACTGCTTTCTTCCACTTGTATTTCTGCGTTTAAAATGGGGCACACACTCAGTACCAAATTAGCAGACGGTTTCCTTCAAGGTGGTTTGTTGTACAGGGAAAGCTGCTGTGCGGAGCCAGTGCGCCAGGTCTACCAACCTACACAGTACACTCCTTGTACCACAAAGAGCCAGCGACCAGCAGCACCCACAATACCCCACACAGCAGCCAAACTAGCCCGGCCTGCCCACCTTCAGCCTACCCACACAATGCGTGCAAGGGTCCTCTGGAGCTCCACGCGCACAGCTTCTGCACTCCACACCGCCCTCCGCCTGCCAGCACCCTCACCAGCCCTCCCAAAAGCGCCTACACAGCCCAACCATGCCTTGAAACACCGCGCAACACGTGCCTACAGCTCTACCGAGCCTCAAGCCACTGCTGCACCCTCCCCTCCACCCGCCACAACCGCCTCCTCGCCGGAACCCCCGCAACCCACAGAAACCCTAACCGAGGGTCACGAGCGCAGCGCCCGCTTCGGTGCGCCCGAACCCTCCCAGGTGCGTGGGGAACCCTGGCGCCCAGTGGCATAGTTGCCTCACGAGGAAGCTTATTGATGTAGGTTCATATCATATGGGGCTAGTTTTGGCAGCGGCAAGATTGTATGGAGTGTGGCCGTTGTTGTCGGATGCATCCCACCTGGGGACCCCAACACGCAAGTGGTCGGTACCTTGCAATACGCAAGTACTTAAGAACCCTACCGCTAACCCTAACCTTAACCCTAACCCTCCCAGGAGCCTGCCCGGCTGTGGAACTACAAGGCGGTCATTGCCTACGACGGGGCAAGGTACCACGGGTACCAGCTGCAGCGCGGCTGCAACAGGGTGACTGTGCAGGAGATGCTGGAGAAGGCGCTGGTTGAGGTGACGCAGGACTCGCGCCAGCAGCTGTGGCTGCAGGCGGCAGGGCGGACCGACGCCGGTGTGCACGCGCTGGGCCAGGTAGGGATGGTGTGGGGTGTGCTTGGGTGGCAGGGCAATGGGCACTGACATGTGCATGGTGCACCATGCATGGTGGCACCTTCCAATACTAATGCTTGCACTTTGATAAGTTCCAGGGGTGCATGGGCAGATGCTGTATGCATTGATCATTGACGAGCAAGGGTGCCGTGGTATTGTTTGCAGGTGGTCAGACGCCACCTGCACCGGTAGGGTTTAAGGTTAGGGTGTTGGGGATTACCTAAATGTAAACCCTTTCATAGGTTATTGACCTCCTTGTTTGCAGGTGGTCAATTTCCTCACCAGCCGTGAGCATGAGTCCCACAAGCTGCTGTTCTCGCTCAACTCCCGACTACCCAAGAGCATTCGAGTCAAACATGTAGGTCGTGATTTTGTCGGAAATGTGCTGCTGAAAGCGCCCTGTGCACTAGGGGATTGCCTTAGCAGGGTTTGTATGATGCTGGCAGCGGCTTGCAAAAGACATGCATGCATCATAGACGCATCCCATCTGCGACGTGCCAGTGGTTCATTCATATTTAACCTGTTGCTGCAGGTGTGCCCAATGCCTATGGACTTCAACTGCGGTACAGTGCGTTATCAAAGACGTACCACTATTGCCTACATGTGGGGCAGGTGCTCGACCCATTTACGTACAAGCACCGAGGCCATGTGATGCGCGAGGTGGATGTGGCTGCCATGCGGTAAGCCCTTGCCTAGGGTTTTTGCATGGTCTATTTGCACGGGCGGCACACAGCTTGTAGGCGTGAAGCTCGGCTTAATCATTGTCACTTAATAGTCATCCAGAGAGAGGGTATACAAAAACTCCTACAGATAGTCTACCTTCAAATTCCTCTGGCCCCCTCATTTTCGCCATGTGTTTATCTTTTCTGAAATTTCTGGAATTTGAAATTCGAATCTGATTGAATTAGGGATTTTGAGGAATTAATATAATTTTACCGTAATATGATAATGAATATGAGCCTCCCGGCTGCCTCATGGCTACTCTAATCTGTATGCTTGTTGACTGTGAAGGCGCGCGGCGCAACACTTTGTGGGGCGCCACGACTTCACCTGGTTCTCAAACTACTCCAACGACGGCAAGAATCGCAACCCCGTCAAGGTGGTCCACAGGCTGGATGTGGTGGACATCGACGGGGGCCTGCGCTTTGAAGTGCACGGCAGCGGGTTTTTGTACAAGCAGGTGAAGGGTGCTGCATGGGATGGAACCTTGCCTGGAGGCAGCATGCATGCGCCATGAGTGCACATGCCACCACTGTCGCCAGGCCATTCTATTATAATGCTGGCCATGGAACATGGTGGTAGCTTGACGTGTGAGTTGTGTTATCTTGGAATTGCGGTTGCACTTGGCAATGCATGGGGTAAGTATCCTCCATGCGGAGTATGCAGGATGCTTTCAGGATGTCCTTCGTGCAATGTATGAAATGGGTTACAATTTGACACGAAACATGCATTGTAGGTTCGGCATATGGTTGGCGCAATTGTGGCAGTGGGCAGGGGCAGAATGGAGGAGGCACACATACCCTACCTACTGAGCCTGGGGAGGCAACAGATGCCAGGTGGGTCCCCACTGCCAGCGTGACATTGCCAGCACGCGAATCATGCAGCATGATGCATGCATGCCGCCGTGGGTAGGTTGGTACACGTTGTGATGTATCAGCAACCACCGACATATACCTATCCACCATGTTGTCGATGTTGTTATTATAATTACAGAAATGGCTTGCAACCGCAGCACCACCTTATGGTAATAATCCCTGGTGGTTCTGCTGCAGGTGAGGGGCACAGGGGTTGGACTGTTGCCAATGCTGAAGGGCTGTTCATGGTGGACGTGGAGTACCCACCCCATGATGACCCGTCTGTGCCCATGTATCCTCACATGCAACACGACAACTATGGGCTCCTGACATTCCAACCGAGAGTGGCTACTGGTGGTCTGGACCCGTTTGGTGACCAGCCAGACACCGATGGGGACAGTGGAGGGGACAGCGGGGATGAGAAATTGTGGCTGGACCCACGGCGACAAAAGGCGGTTTCAGACTGCTTGACCACGTGACATTGCAGCTCCTGGGGGCGCCTGACTCGCCCTTCAGTTGTGCGCAACCTTTGAGAATGGAGCTGATGCCATGTTAGCCTTGGGCTGTGAGCGTGTTTTCGATTATGTCCAGGCTGGCAATTGGCAACGCACTCTGCAGCAGCTCTGTGGAGTCCATATGCGTGGTATGTTTTTACAAACGACCCTATTCTCCACTGTTGATGTATGTATTGATATGGCATGTAGTAGGTTTGCTGCAGTTGCAGAGGCTGCATACACAAAAGGGACAATTCTTGGGTTGACGCTTCAGCAATCAAGTGCAAATTTTAACTGTAGGGTTTTGTCGAGGGTTTTTTCAGACGTCTGCAACATTGAAACACAGGAGTTTAAACTGTCAGCCAACGTTGCTATCAATGGTAGACTTGTCTCAATCGATCGCAAAGCAGAGCCAGGTCGATTGCAAGTGCAACGAGCTTCAGGTTAGCACTTGGCTTCCAGGTCCGCAACCACGAGTGAAAACCATCAAAGTTGCCTTAGGCTCTCTTCAACAAGGAGCGTTGCCCAATGGCGGAGGCTGCTCCTGATGCCAAGCAGAAGCGCTATGACAGACAGATCCGCGTCTGGGGCGCCCACGGGCAGCAAGCGTTGGAGACGGCCACCGTGTGCCTCCTGAATTGCAGTCCCACGGGCTCAGAAACACTGAAGAACCTGGTGCTGGGTGGCATCGCCTCATTCACCATCGTGGACGACAGGAAGGTCGAGCCCTTCGACCTGGGGAACAACTTCATGCTGGAGGAGTCACACCTGGGGAGCAGCAGGGCCCAGTGCGTCACAGGCTGCCTGAAGGAGCTGAATGAGGCTGTGCTGGGGAGCTACGTGGAGGAGGACCCAGTGAAGCTTGTCAACGGCAACCCAAGCTTTTTCAGCAAGTTCTCTATTGTGGTTGCCACCCAGGTGAGGAAATAACTGGTCTTCATGTGCACATGGTTGCAATGCATGCATACAGGCATATGCATGCATAAGTAAAGCAGATTTGGTTACAGACGCCTGTCGTGGCTTGCAGATGCGAGAGCAGGAGATCGTACAGCTGGAATCATACTGCCGCACATTGGGTGTGTGTCTCCTTGCAGCAAGAAGTTATGGGCTGGTGGGCTACCTGCGGGTGAGTGGGTGAGATGCCATGCAGATGCCACTGGCCAAATGACGCGCTAGGTTTCTATGGACAGGCGGTGCTAACAAGTGCACCTTTATGCAGGCCAGCGTACCGGAGCACCAGGTGGTGGAATCAAAACCAGACAACGCTGTGGTGGACCTCAGGTGAGTGCTGGTCTGGCTGGTTTACTAGTGTGGAGGTTGAGCCCTGTGTACTCCTTTGTCACATGGCATTGACCACGCAGGTACCATGATCCATGGCCAGAACTGGAGGACTATGCCCTGTCCATCAACTTCCAATACTTGGATGATGTAACTCATCGCCACATACCTTATGGTGCGCTGACAAACAATCCGTCTGACTTGAAAATGCATTGGTCAGTGGTGACCCTTTCTGTTGAGTACTTCAACCACATTGCTGACATGTCTCTAATGTTGCCGTTGCAGCTGTGCTGCTCATTAGGGCAGCAAATCATTGGAAAGCGGAACACGATGGCAAATTGCCAAAGACATCGCAAGAAAGGTCACAATTTAAGGAGCTGTTGCAATCAGGGATACGAGTGAATGATGGCATCCCATTGATGGTAAGTGCAGGAGCATACCCCATATCATTGAAGGCATGGATCGTGTCTCTTGGTAAACAGGTGTCTCATTCACTATTACCTTCTGCCTGCATGGATCACCATACTCAACGTCCAGCTGACGCATACTCGTGATGGCCCAGGAGGAGAACTTTGATGAAGCATTGGCAAATGCCAACAAAGTGTGGGCATCACCATCCATCCGTAAGTCTGCATACCACCCTCTTCCATGTATATCGACTTGGTGGGAGTGCAAGTGCTTATACTCATCAATAATGAGCCATCATTAGCGGCTGCTGATTCAGGATAATGTATATTGGCTGACATGGATTACTCACTGCTTCATGCTTTGTGACTGTAGCTTCGGAAGTGCGTCAAATCCTGGAGGATGAGAGCACCAATGTCACTTCCACATCGGATGACTTCTGGATCATGGCAGCCGCATTGAAGCAGTTTGTTGAGTCAACAGGCAACCTTGCGCTTGAGGTATGCTTACGTAGAAATTGCATCCGAGCACTAGTCTCTGTATTTTACTTTTCATGAGTGTATGCCTGTCAGTTCATTTTGACCTGTTGCAGCAGGATCGCGCCCACTGCATGCCTTATCCCGGCATTGACATATGGGATCATTGACAGATGGGATCATTGTGGTGTGCAGGGAAGTATACCCGACATGACAGCCACCACAACCCTGTACCTACAGCTGCAGCGGCTGTACCGGGAGAAAGCAGATCGCGATGGTGCAGCAGTAGAAGCAAACGTGCGCGGCTTGCTGGAGGGCGTTGGAAGGGATCCCAACTCCATCCCAAAAGATAAAATCAAGACGTTCTGCAAGAACTCCAGGAATATCAGGTAACTTGACAACTATTTGTTGTCAATGACCAGGTCTGCATGCTGAAGGGCAGACAAATTATGTACTGTATATTTACGAAGCATGAAGCAGTCAGTGGAGTGTATATAATATACAGTATAAGTGGTAAACATACTTCCAGGCTGGTACTGAGTGACTGCAAGTTGCATGCTTCAGTCAAGTTTGTCATGCCAATTGAAACCTGTGCCAATCCGTGTCCTGCAGGTTGGTGCGCTACCGCACCATTGCCGAGGAGTGCAGCGATGCGTGCCGCTCAACAGTACTGCGCCAGGCGCTGGCTGGAGAGGACACTGCCAGCAACGCAGCGCTGTACATCTTGTTGCGAGCGGTGGACAGGTTCTACCACACCTACAACCGCTACCCTGGGGTGTTTGAAGGGTACGCAGTTGTGCACCAACTATGATGCATCTTCACATTTCTGGGGGGTTGCTGTTTTACCGGCCCACTGCATGCGTCCTGAAATGCCTTGTCAGGCCTTTCACGAATGTGATGTGACATGGCTGTCAGAAGAACACTCACGCATGCCATACTTCTGTCGCGGCAGCCAGCAATGCCAACCTGCTTTTCCTGTTGCAGGGACGTTGAGAACGACATGGCCCTGCTCAAAACCCTAGCCCTGTCCATACTGGCGGAGCATGGCGCCAGCAGCGCGCCTGTGTTGGACGACCTGGTGGGCGAGATGTGCAGGTTTGGCGCCTCGGAGCTGCACTGCGTGGCCGCAATCGTGGGGGGGATGGCTGCCCAGGAGGCCATCAAGCTGGTCACGCACCAGTTTGTGCCCATGGCTGGGGCCCTGGTGTTCAATGCAATGGCCAGCACCAGTACTGTGTTTGTGCTGTAGCATGGCATCATCCAGCGGATGTGTGTCGCTCGCATGACGAGCGTGCGCGGTGTGGGGCTGTGATTCCAGTGTGCGTTGTGCACAGCTTGCTCACCGGACAACAGTGTATTGGGTCCAAGCGATAGGGAAACCAGAGACCAAGCCTTGCAATGCAGCATCACAGGCCTGGGTGACAATAGTTGCTGAAGAATCATTCATGTTACATGCGTAGCTACAATAGCCACAGGGCGCACGTATGTAGTCTCTTGGTTCAAAGTCATGACAACGTGGACCAGAAGACAGCGGGGTGCAAATGTCAGACTTGCTTTAGAAAGTAGGATGCAGAAATTTAATAGATCTCATCGAGCACCGTAATGAGCACTTACTCTGTAACACTGGAGTATTCATACCCTAAACCCTACACAGTGCAATTAGGCGCACAATGAGGCAACCAGCATTTAATGAATTTACCAGGCCCGGATGGGTGCCAATGTGGGCCTGAATTGCCAGCTATCATGGGACAACGTTCAAGCTCTTTGCTTTGGGCATAAAACTGATAGAAGAAAACTTTTGCAGGCAGGACGTCCCCTGACTGTGAGGGCCAAAGTACTGATCTAGAGGTGCTGTCTAGAGGCGATGTGTTCCACACTGAACGAATATCCTGCAGGATATTGTGCCAAGGCACTGCACTGAAATGAGATTGAATGGAACTTGATGGCATCCAGGATCGCGACAGCGAGTATTGATAAAAGAACTTTAGAAAAAAGAGTCTGACCGACTCAATGAAATGGTACCAAACGTTTTGAAGGTATAGCCAAGATTGTTTGAAGTAATTTTTCAATTCAATGGAAGCACAATAGGACCTGGTCCAGTTGAAAATATGGCCACATCTACACAAGAGGTACTAATTGGAACGTATGACTCCAGAAAAGTGGGGAGTGGGAGGGCAACAGGTGCCGAACCCTCTCCAAAATTGCACCCCAATTAGAAAGGAATGCAAAACCCATACAAAGTCTTCAATTGCGAAACAGCAAAAACAAAGCCGCAAATGGCCTGGAACAGCAACAGAAACTAAAAGGGGCTTGAAACATACGTCGTTCTGGATTGACCCATCCTGTGACCGCCATTGCTGTCATTACCCACTGCATGTTGCCAAACCATGCCCCCGGCCTGATTGCCTGAGCATACCCATGCTCGCACCTGCCATCCCCTCCAACCCCCAAGCACCACCCCACGCATGCCTGCGCACAGCTGGCTTGCCACAGCCCCAACCCTAGGTTAAGGGTTCAGGGTTTAGGGTACTCGCGGCTACCGGCATGCCCGCAGCACTTGCAGCACCTCCCTGATCTGAGGCCTGGCCTCACCCCGCTGCTGCAGGCATTGCATTGCGATGGCGGCCACAGCAGCGGGGCAGTCAGCCGGCGGCTTCAGCGCCTGGCCGCGCTCGCGGGGTGCGGGGCTGCCCGCCAGGTTGTGGAGCACCACCCCCAGGCTGTACACGTCGGCTGATGGGCGCACCTTGCCCCAGTTGAGGACCTCCGGCGCCATGTAGGCGTGCGTCCCTGGGGGAAAAGGCGGGCAGGGTTTAGGGTTTAGGGTTGAGGAGAGAGGGCACATGCAGCAGGGTGGGGCGTATGTGTGGTCCAAGGTGGCCTGTCGCCCATGTCATCATCGTCACTTGGTGATTGTGGTTCTGGACTGGATCTGTCGATTACTGGAAAAATTGTAGACCTGGATATTGATGTGGCGAACCAATCGCATCCATGTCACGAGACTAGCAGCACTGTGGCATCGGTGGTGCATACATGTACAATGAAGGCGGGTGCCTTTCTCAGAGGCTAGAAATTGTGAACTGCACATGCAGGTGCCAAGCTGTGCAGATTGGGTTGCAGGATGAATTTGTCCTACACAGAGCGTAGTCCTAGTCCTCACCTGCTCCATATATATCATATACCCCCGACACATCTTTGGGCAGCACGGCAGCCATCCCCACGTCCCCTAGCTTCACATCTGCCACAGATTTACCCAGCAGGATGTTGCTTGGCTTGATGTTCAGGTGGATGATCTTGCGCGCATGCAGGTACGCAAGGCCCTCAGCAATGGCAATTGCGACTTCCCGTCCCCTGCAAGCCATGGCAAGCATATTTAGGGTCTAGGGTTTGCGCAGTGCGCTCAGCTGCAAGCACGGCATGTACAGGTGGCCTGATGACAGCTATGCAACACACAATATGTGAGTGTTTGAGGCTCTCTGAGGTTCATGCACCAAAATTGGAGGAAATGTAACGGCTGGGGTAATGCGCAAGCGACGTGGGCACAGCTAGCGTCAGGACTGCCCCGCCACGGTGGCATGACAGATATAAGCCACAGTAAGCTGATTCACTATTTCTTCTTCCTTTTGTAAGTGGATATGCACTCACCCGTCAGCCCATGAGAAGCCCTTGTCCAGGGCCTGACCCAGGCTGCCCCCCGCCATGTACTCCATCACCACCATCAGCTGCCCCTCCAGCTGGACCAGCCCGTAGAAGTTGACGATGCGCGAGTTGCGCAGCTTGCACAGCGTGACCACCTCCCGCACCATGTTGCGCGGCATGAGCAGGCTCTTGTTCACCGGCACCTTGATAGCAACTTCGTCCAGGTCGTTCCACACGCCCAGGAATACCTGCACAAGGCGAACAAGTACTACGTTGAAGGGAGGCTGTGATGGGCGCCTCTGCTGTGGGTGTGCTGTGCCACCTAGGTACAGCCATTGGTCTATGTATCTGCATGCATTTGCAAGCAAGATGGATGCACCTATGAGCTGACTGCTGGTACCCCTTGCATGCCCAGCTGCAACAGCCTGCAGTAGAAAAGCATGTCCATGTGCACATGCCATCACATGTACCCGTGACCAGAATTGAACACACCTGTGCGATTCCTCCGCCACCCAGGAGGACGCGCTTGCCAGCCTCATCCAGGCTGAACTGCACCTCTTCAGGCCGGAGCTGCCACTGCACCAAGTTGGCTGCAGTTTCTGACTCAAACGCGTCGGCTTGCGGCGGTTGCGGGATGTACAGCGACTTGGCCATCTGGACAGACTTTGGTGTGCTCTCGCCAGACGAGGTGAAGGTCAGGGAGGGCATCCGGAAGGCGCCGTGCTCGGGGACACTGCTCTGGCTTTCCGGGATGCTGTGTTGGCTCTCCAGCCGCTGGGTGTGGCTTTTGGGTGGCACTGGCTGCGGCGTGGTGAGGATGGGGCTGGCCTGTGGCTGGGAGGTTGGTGGCGATGCGGGGAAGGGCGGTGGGCCAGTGAAAGCGCTGTCCACTCCAGGAGGGGTTGCAGAAAGCCAATCCATGAAGGGATCCTCTTTCTCGCCAGGCCCACCTGCAGACTGTCCCCGCCCACCCTCACCCGCAGCGTCCTTTTCCTGGCTGGTATGAACCTGGTGGGAGGTGGTAGCCTCAAGCTGTGCAGTGTACTGACCCACTACATCATGGCTCTGCCCTATCCCTGCCACTTCACCCTCAGAGTGCCTCTCTTGACTGGTTTGGACCCCTTGCGAGGTGCACCCTCTAGGCTGTGCACAGGGCTGGTTCCCAACCGCGCGGCTCTGCCCTTTGCCTGTGTCTTCGGTCTCAGCGTGCCTTCTCTGACTGGTATGGGCCTGGCTGGAAGTGGTGCTGGCGCTGCGCTGGTTGCCCGCAACATGACTCAGCCTGTCATCCCCAGAGCGCCTCTGGCTTGCGTGGACTGGGTGGGAGGTATTGTGAGGTGGAACACCAGGGCGCACATCCTTAGGTCCGTCCTCGGCGGTTTTCTGCTTGCCGGAGCGGAGTTTGGGTGAGGTGGATCCGTCTGCTTGCTGCACGCTGCCCTGATACCTCTTCGCGTGGCTCTGGCCGATGCTTGTGTCAGGCTTGGTTGTCCCTGCCTTGGCTGTGCCCTTTGGTTTGGTTCCTGCCCGTTCGTGTGTCGTGGAAGTTGACCTGCCATTCAAGGACTTGTACCTTTCAGATGCATCGTTCGTCGTGCTGATCGTCTCGTACGCTGTGCCATCACTGGGGCTGAAACAGCTGAGCGAGTTCCCCATCGCAGCTGGCTAGGAAAGTACCCAGTAGACAGCCGATTGCTGCGGCGTCCAACACCTCAAGCCAACCACTCTCTAAAGCATGGTACCTGTACTGTACACAAGCCTTGTCGGTAGCTGCAGCGCATGCATGCATACGCGCTTTTCGGTACAAACTCGTTTTGCCAAAGATGCAAACGTGGTGATCAACACAACCGACGGGTGTGGCTTAGCAAGTTCAAAGGTGAGCTGCGAAAGTGTAGGCGTGAGTGACAAACCTTTACTACTCAATTGCCGCGCGCCTTATCGCATGCCCTGTGACAAGTCGATGTGTGGAAGCAGTACCAGATCAGGACATGCCTTCTCGACTAGTGTGCAGTACCAGAATGGGCTTGTAGCACTCCTTACAGCATTCACCTACAGTCTACAGCCCTCAAAGCTGGACCTCACCCCTTTCCATTTGTCAGCACACCAAAGCGGCGAAAACTTTGGCGCCCACTTTGCCATTATGGGCTTTCAATAATTCCTGGGGTTCTGTGTCCTATGGATATCCCCAGTTTCGCTTGGCAAACCCCCACAAGGAGCTTCTTCCAAAGAAGGTAAGGGAACGCCCACAGGAGACCGCCAAGCACTACAAACCACTCTTAACCCATGAAGAGTAAACAGGCCAAGCAAAAGTGCTAACGCAGCCTACAGCAGTCTTGTCTACAGAGCAGCCGTTGCGTTGGTTCAGCCCACTGCTTTCCCTGCATATAACTGTGTTGCAATTGCAATATACGAAAATTGTTGCGTGGTGAGCCTAAAAATATCCCAAAACTCTAAACAGGCCGCTTAAAATGTATTCTGAACGCCTTTGAAAACCAAGGAAAGTGCGCGCAGAGCAGGTAGAATATTTGAGCCAAATGGTATCTCTACATTGCAAGAATGGTTGGCTTTGGTAACTACATAAAGCGAAATCTGGCGCACCAATACTAATAAAATTGTTTCAATGACAAAACCCTCAGCACTGACCACAGCGTTAGAAACTTGGTCGTACTGACTGGAACAAAGCGCACAAAACTGCGAGTCCCCTGCAGTTGGATCGTATACTTCACTACTGCCCACCCACCCTATGTCACTGTCACGGAAAAATCACGGAAAAATTTAATCCCACCCATACACCCATCTTGTCACTTCAGCAAGAACAAAGCATCACGCCGCCCAAATCAAAGGGCACTTGGCCACTGACCGGCAGAATCACACACATGCACCCCTTGCATGTCATGCATCAGGAGCCGCTGCCCCACCCACTGCAGGTGCGACACCTGGCGCAGCCGTGCGCTTGGCTCTCGACCTGCCGGATGGCATGTACATCCGCTGGGAGCCGTACCCGCTGGGCAGAAGCGCCGCCGCCGCCAGCTGAACCGGCGTGTTTTCCTGCAAAGGTGTGCAATTGCGTAACGATTTGGTCCACGTGCTTTATCCAGGGATTTTGTTTTTCAAATGCAAGAAGTAATGCCATTCTAGTATACATGTACATAATGGTGAGTAGGCATCCCAAAACATGATGTATTTTCTGTGTCTCAAGCACGGCCATGCATGTATACACATAATGGGTGTGAGGCACTTGGGCTCCTAATGGCTGTTCTCAAGATCCCCTGCGTATTCCTGTACTGTGCGCTCATCCTACCTGTGAGTCGTCCAGGCCAAACACTGTGGCCAGCTTGGCTGATCGGCGCCACTGCTTGCGGCTCCCGCTCATCATGGCGCCAAAGGTGTCGTCGGTGAGCGAGGCAGCAGTGGCTTCTGGACCACCTGGTGCAAGATTGGAAGGGGTTGAGGCGCTGCTAGGTGTAGTTGGATGTTGGCGGCTGGTAATGTGCACATGGTTGACGTTGACTCCTTGCGGCGATGCGAATGGAATCCGGCAAAGCACAGCCTGGTGGAACGCTGGGTGCAACCCTTAAATGTAACCCAATTAAGGATAAACAAGACACTGATGAAGCCCTCGTAACATGCCCTGCAAGCCTTACCTGCCCTGCCAGCATGCTGTCCAGAGGCGCTAGGGCCAGCCTCGTCTGCTTCAATTGAGGTGGAGGTATGGGCCTCGCCAGGCGCGCTTTCAAGGCCATCGCTGTACCCACTCAAACCTTCCTTAAATGCTGCATACTGCTCCACGGTGGCGCCCAAGCGGTGGCAGAACGCATCGTCTTTTTGCGACAGCAACCCGCTGAGCTTTAGCCGCCTGAACGCGAGGGTACCATATGAATACATGCTGTGCACCTTGTAGGCTTGGGTAATGCTTTTTGCACAGCCTGTGCCTGAGCAGCATTAGCTGTAGCAGCATCATATTGCAGCACAGCCCTTGATAACCACATCGCCATGCGCAAATCAATGCTCAGCATAATGCCCATGAGCGCAGCGAGGCAGGCATACGCCATAGCTGCACACAGCCTCCCTTCCTGATGCCGCATGCGCTGACCGTCAATTGACCACCGTTCAGTATTCAAGGCACAGGATTTAGGACTTAGTGTGGTTAGAGCGGGTCATGATTTAGGGTTTTTGGTGGATGACCCTGGACGCACTTGTTATTGAGCATTGAGAATTCATATCGCGGCTTGATGCGCTTCTCTAGGCTGCAGCCAAAGAACACTGGGAAGCTGATGATGTCAGCATTGTCGCCATGCATGTGCTCCGTCAGATACCGCCACTTAAAGTCCAGCTGGATAATTTGTAGGCCCGTGAGCTGCACATGGGCGGGCATGTGAGTATGCATGGCACTTGGGAGATGATGGGCGCAGCTAGTGTTTTTGGTTTAGACCTTGTCGTGGGAATATTAACGAGATGTGAGTCCCACAACCACACTATTTAGATTGGCCAGCAATAGCATGCATGTAGAAGTGGTACACTAGGCCAGATTAAGATTGGCCAGCAATAGCATGCATGTAGAAGTGGTACCCAGAGAGATGGATTTATTTTTACTGTTTTGAAAACTTGGCAAAAAGTCAACACACCTGTGGGAAACGCGCCACCATGCCCGCTATCTCAGCCTTTGTAAACCCCTTGCTGGTCAGGTAGGTGACGGTGACATCCAGCTTGCGGGGGATGCTCAGGCCCAGCACCTGAGGGAAGGAGGCCAGCAGCTTGCCTATGCTGTCCCTGGGGATCCCCAGGTTGATCAGGTACTCCACATTTTCCACCAGCTTGGACTGCAGCAAAGACGGAGGAGAGCGTGAAGGTCATGGGATGGAGGACTGTGCCAGTCAGAACTCGATAACTTAATCTTTTATGAAAAAAATCCAATGATATTCCCACTTTACTAAAATGTGAAATAAATTCATCGCGTTTTGATGGTCCTGGCGGAGCCTGGTCCTGGCGGAGACGCAACGAGAGCCCTTACCGCATCATGCATGGCATTTCAATTTCATACCCTTGAGTGTGAACATTGCAATCAGGCTCTTGCAACCTACTGGCCACAGTTTAAGCTATGCTGCTTTTGCACCCTGCAAATCTGAAATGGCAAGTTGAAAATTGCATTGCAAAGTGCAGAAATAGTTGCATACCTCACTGTGGCACAGCGCAGCAGGGAAGCGGGTCACGATCTTGGGGATCAGCTCCCGGGGCACACCTTGGTCCACCTGGCACATAGGAAGGAACAGGAGTTGACAAGCACGTACTTAAAATGGTCAGACCTCCTAGTTTCTGAGATGACATGTGGAGCGCAGTGGTATCTTTTACAGATATTAGAAGTTTAACTCACCAGCCAATCAGCTGCCTTGGTCAGCTTGGCTGGGTCCTGGCTGAAAATGGCAGGCTGCTTGAAAACAGTTGTGCTCAGTGCTGCCTGGCTGTCCAAGCCCAGCGACTTCAAGCACTCCAGCGTCTGCTGGACGCGTGTCTCAATGGCGTAGCTGAAGGTGGTTGGGAAGCGGTTGAGCACCTTCACAATGGCCTGCAGGAGGAAGAATATAATAAAAAAAGCAAAAAGCTTGCATGTGCAGAAGCCGATAGTAAGAATAATAGTTTCTAAGGCCTCATTACAAAGCACAACCACGAGAAAAAGGAACAAAAACACGTGAATGTGTAGGGTGGGTAATGCAACTACAACGCTGATGATTTAATTTTTCAAATAAACGACCGGCATGAGCAATGATCCTAATTGGGAAGCGGTCTAGGGGAGCCCCCAGGGCCACATGGGCTGCTCTCGTTACTAAGGACCTGCAGGCTAGGCACATTCAAAAATGGTACAAACAATGCCAGGACAGGACTGAGTGCCGCACGTTTGTGCAAGGTTGATTGCTGATCTGGCCTTTGTGGCTGGTATGGGTGTAATAATAATAATAATATGAGCAATGATCCGCTTAGAAGGATTTCTTTGGTTAGCAATTGTACATGCGACGCCTACCGCATTGGAGATCCCATTTCGCTCCAGGCAGGCAATCGTGGCCATGAGCTTATCCTCGCGCAGGTACAGCATGGCAGGGCACTGCACCAGCACGCCAGCCAGCTTGCTCGAGTTCACCCCTAACCGGCGCAGCAGTGAGATGCGCGGCTGCAGCTGCTTCTCCACACTCAGGCCAAACACAGCGGGTCTCCTCAGGAGCATCTTGATGAGCGCTGGCCCCTGTGGCAGGTGCATATAGGAGCATTTACTTGTGTGCCCCAGGAGGGACGCACCAACAGTGGCCGCAAAAATGACGACGTTTGCATAGAAGTATAAAATGACAATTGTGATGCATGTGGTGATCCAGCTGCTCCTCCAAAAGAACTTCACGATGCCCTCCACTGTCCTTCATGCTGTGCTGGGAGGGTGCATGCAACTGGGCTTGATTGGTGTGGGGTGGTTGCATCACTGCAACCCGTCATGTCGTTGGCGTGCCTGCAGCGCTGTGTGCAGCTGCAGCATGCCGAGGACATACTTGCACCACAGCTCTTAAGAACCACTGCACGGTCTGCTTAGCCTATGCGGATAGCACCCATGCCGGTGCTGCAATCAACCCTGGTGCTCGTGTGCGCCGTGCTATGCCACGCATTCCCATGTGATGTTGCTGCGTCAGTGTCGTGCACTGAATAGAATAGAATTGTCATGTATCCGCCGCGGCTCGCGGGTCCGTGAAATGCATACTGGGGATTCCCACCTTGATGTCTAGTGAGTTGAAGTAGTGCACCGCTGGCGCCAGCACCTCGGATACGTTGAACCCCAGTACCCGTGGCTCAGTCTCCACTAGGTAGGCAACGTCAGATTGGGCGAGCCCCAGGGATTGCAGGTAGAACGCTGCTCGGTGCATCTGCTGCAGGTCAGTGGCGATGATGGCGGGGAAGCGCTGGATCCCTGTCGCAATCTTGGCCCAGGAGAGCCCTGCATGGCGCACAGCGTGCGGTTCTTGCAATGAGCACCCTGTAAAATCGTTCGGGAGGCTTGTTGCCATGGTTCATGGTAATGTGCATAGCTGTTTTGCCAGCTGCTGCTGACTGCAAGTGTCCTTAGGGACGGATGAGCACGTACCCAGCTGCTTCAGGAAGCTGACTCGCTCCTCCAGCTCCTCTGCTGTGACTCGGGGAGGCAGGCTGTCCTTGCCCCGGGGGTGCAGCGTGGACATGGTGCGCCTGGAAAAGGCTGTGAGCAAAAGCTGCCCAGCAAGTGCATCGTCTATGGGCGACTTGGCTTTGACGAAAACAGTCTGTAAGTACTCCACTGCCTCCTGAAAACCCTCTGGAGTGGAGGGCAGGGTTGTGTGGCTAGCACTGGTGGAGACGTCTACAGCAACCAGATACACAAAGGGGGTTGACACGTGATGAACTTGCATATAACATAGATTACACGCCACCATACGTTCTCCTTGTTGACACACAGCGTGGTGGCTGTACGCTCTCTATGCCTGTACTCGCTCATACAGCAGCCAAAATGCATGCATGCATATGGGTCAACAGCACTAGTTTCCAACAGTAGGGGCTATCCCTGAGCTGCCCAATAACACCTTTGGGTTTTAAAAAGGAGTGCCTTTGTACACACCTGTTGCTGCTACCAACGCTCCGTCCGAAAACTCGAACACATTCTCAGAAAGCATGCGCCCAAGAGCGGCTGCATAATCGCCAGAGTCGTCAGAAGAGGAGCCTGCTTGGCGTTCTGACTGATCAGCTGCTTTAACGCGTTTGCTATTGCACTTGGCTGCGGGTCTGAAGGCCCTTGTGAACGTGGCAACCAAGGGCAGAGGCGTGCACAGTCGTGTGGACGCCATTTTTTGGTGCACTACCAACTGCTCAGCGCCAGGACACTGTGTCACTCGCATAGCTCAGCGTTTAAACACAGAAAGTTGTCCAGCAACTTTGAGAGGCAATAAGCAACAACAGTGACCACACACAAATAGAGGGCAAAAAACAAATTTTACACATGGTGGCGTCCACCCCATCCCCCCTGAGGGAATAACACAGATAAGCAAAATGGTTTAAAGAAAAAAGCAAAGAAAAACAATTGTGCTAGATTAAAATTGTGGTGGGTTGTGGCAAGAGCAATTGACCATCACGTGGGTAAAGTAAGCAATGCAACAGTGTCAATTCCATTGCTGACAGCGTCCATCTGCCAACAGGTTTGAGTGTAGGCAACGACGTGAAGGGTCAAAATGCAAGGAGCGCAGTAACAAACTGCCGGCAGTAGGATCTGGTGCTGGTTCACTGTGCTGCTGGATCATCAAGTACAGCTCCCCGCCAAGACCCAGCACGAGTGCGTGTTGCCGCAACGTGGGGAGTGGCGTGACGTCACAAGCTCCTCCCCTGTCACGATTGAACTGTGGGTCTAGCGACGATAAGGTAAGTGGTTCCAAAGTGCCACCGGCTCACTGATTCGACTTCCAGCCCAGCCTGGAACAGCCATAGGAAGCATGGTCAGTTGCGCTGGGATAGGGTAGAAAAGAACAAACATTGGTCCACAAATCACAGCTTACGTGGACCCCACAGTACCAGAAAATGCTCATCCTTAATAGTAAGGATACACACCTGCTGCACTAGCATTATGATGTCTCTATTCCACCAACAGCCCCACTTCTCATGGTGCTTCTCAGCATTGTCATCCAAGATGTCGTTCAGCCACTTGTAGCTCGACTTGCCATGCTCCAACAACAAGATTTTCCCGTTCTGTTTGCACACTCGTGCCGCCTCCTGCACCCCACACCCCGTGCATGTCTTGGCGCACCATACACCACTTGTTGCTATCAACCACAGTGCAGTCAGTTGGCTGTGGCTGGATGATTTTTGCAGTGTGGATGCATCCCGGAACAACAGTTGCAGCTCAGATGGGAAGGGTCATCCCAATACTTAATCTACAAACCCAGCAGCAGTGTTCACCCACCTGCAGCGCCTTCACTGGGTCATCATGGGAGCACAGGCCAAATGTGTCCACAACGCTGTCAAACTGGCGTGGCTGGAAACCCTGGCATGCGGGCACCCCGTGCTGGTACCGGCGATGAGGTACCAACTGCGAGTTGGCTGTGCCACTAGGTATAGAGCTGGCCGGAGCTTCATCCAGCAGCAACCGGCAGGCATCGGCCACGCACACTTGCAAGCGCATGTTCCCCTCGTCAGGTTTTGCTGACACGCTGGCTGCCTTGTCCCTGGCTTGTGAAAGCATTGCGCCACTGGTGTCAGTGAGCTGAAGGGACCGCACCGACTGGCTGTCGTAATAGGACGTGTTCCTGCCTGTCCCAGCAGAGATCTCCAACACGTCGCCCTGTACATGCATGGGAGGCTGTGTCGAGTCACAGTGTGATACTGCTTCTTGCAACCCGCATGTGCGACGGCGCATACAGCAGCAAAGTGTTGCAGTAGCTGCTCACTTTGGGTGATGTTGGCAAGCACCAATCTGTTGCAGATCCACGTGCACACGATCGTTAGCCGCCATTGCTGATGCGTCACAGTGACACCCAGCCAATGGAGCAATTAAACGATGGATGTCATGTGTGACTTTTAACCCACTTCTGTGCAGGGCAGTGGATGCCTTCTGAGACTTGCCTGAGCTTGCTTTACAAGCCACCACCGTAACCAGGAAATTCCCATGAGGGTTTCATCCAGCCCCACTTGCTTGTCATACTCGTCAGCGATGTAGTCGTATGTATGCGAGCAGGAGCACTGGCGGTTGACGTCCTGCTTGAATTTCAGATAGCTATAGGCGCCGTAAGTAGTCCCAGCGTACAGCACGGCACCTGCAGCAAACTTGCCTTTGCTTATTTTCATTTTGTGCGTGGTGACAGTCGTTAGGTGACCACACTGAATAGAGAGACGATACGCTCATGTGGCGGGAGCTCAGTCACCGGTTTACAGCACTTATCTGGGCAAGTTCTGCCCACAACAGGAGTGATGTGGGCGCATACTGCGCAATGTGAATATGCATGCATGCATCAACGATTTCTGCCTTTTGTAGCCAGAAACCCTGATTTAGGGCAATCGTCTTCCAGTTATAAAAAGTCGAAACTTTTCCTGCTCGAAAAACTATTTCCACATCGGGTCACTACATTGCTCCAGCATGCTCCTTCAGCAGTGGATATCGTGTGGGTATATATTGTCAGCGTTTCTGCCCATTGCAGTGGCATCAAGCGGTTGCAAGTGGGCACTTTGACCTTGTACAATATCTCGTCCCATCCCGTTGAAACTATCTGCTTTGACGTACGTTTCAAAGGCCTTTGGTGGGGAAAGTGGCCAGTATGCAATACTTTCGACGGCAGACAGGGCCGGGTGGTCAGGCCCCTGCAGGCCCTCCACCAGCCTCATCGAGCCATGGTTATGGTTCAGGCGTCAAGGTAAAAGGGGGGGGCATCCCGTTGGAGCTCATCCGATACAACACCGAGACAAACAAGTTTGAGCTTGGGGAGCAGGCTCTCACTGTGCTGCGCAAGGTCAAAGGCCCCATGGGTGTGGTGGCTGTCAGTGGGCGTGCTCGCCAGGGCAAGAGCTTCATCTTGAATCAGTTGCTGGGGCAGAGTAGTGGGTTTCAGGTGGCACCCACGCACAGACCGTGCACAAAGGGCTTGTGGATGTGGTCTTCACCTGTGGAGAGGACCAACCCAGATGGAAGCAAATACCACTTGGTAAGTCACGTTGAACAGCACTAGACCAAAGCTTCAGTTTTGTAAAACCCATTGTCCTTGTTGTTGAGCCAAACAAACACCTCTGCAGGTGTTGCTGGACACTGAAGGTATCGATGCCTGGGATCAGACTGGCCAGTACAGCACCCAGATCTTTTCTCTGGCGGTGTTGCTGTCAAGCCTGTTTGTGTACAACCAGATGGGTGGCATCGACGAAGCAGCACTGGACAGGCTGTCCCTTGTAACTGAGGTCACCAAGCACATCAGAGTGAGGTCAGGAGGTAAGGGACGCTGTTTGAGCTACTTTGTAGCTTGGATTCTGCTCGGTGTTGAGGCTGTGCTTCGCCCGTCCTGGCAGAGTTGTGCAGTTGTGTGCATGTTCTATATGGATTCACTACCAGTGACCAGGCGCCAGGCAGTCCTGGCCCGTGCATGACGCAGGGTCCTTCCTCTATTGACAAGCTCCTGTGCCTCGGTACAGGAGAAGGGAACGAGTCTGAGCTGGCGACTTTCACACCCTCATTCCTGTGGCTACTGCGTGACTTCTACCTGCGGCTTGAAGAGGAGGGGCGCACGGTATGCACACCTTGCACCTTTGTCTTCCAGTGAACCATCATCGATAGTCACATGAACTTACAATGGTTTATTGTCCAGCATGGAGTCGAGCTGTGCCTGCGCATGGTGCTCATCATACATGCCATGCAGGTGACGCCAAAAGAGTACCTGGAAACTGCACTGCAGTCAATAGCAGGTCAAGGGGAGGCGGCAAAGGCAAAAAACAAGGTGGGATTTACAGCAAGTTTGCAATTTGCATCCAACCCACGGAACCTCGTCTCAGTTCACCGGCATGCAGCGTCTGTGTTTGATTGCACCACCAAAACCCATCCATGTGTGCAGATCCGGGAGTCCATCAAAGCGCTGTTTCCCGACCGCGACTGCTTCACCCTGGTTCGGCCAATCAATGACGAGGGGAAGCTTGCCAAGCTGGAGACCCTGCCCCCCTCAGATATGAGGCCAGAGTTTCGGGAGGCACGTCCTGTTTAGGGTTTAGGGTTTAGGGAGGCGCGTGTTGCTCTGCATGCGCGCATTTGTCTCACTTGCATACCCATTAAATAGTAAAATTAGCATGTTGGTGACACGTGCTGCACAGCATGTGCATGGCTGTGCATAAATGGGGACAAGTACATGTGGGGGGGTTTCGTCTTGGTGCCTGTTTGCACGACATGCCACCATGCATGCCATGCCACCAGTCCGTTCTACTGCAGCGGCCCACGCCATTGCTGGTGCGCACATGCATTAAAAGGTTGGCATGCGGTGCCTGATGGCAAGGATGCATTCAATGCTGCGTACTGTCCTCCACCAATTCCATCCATGACGCACTTTGATCCCCGTAAGTGTAGGTTACATCTTGCATGCAGTACCTGTCATCGCAGCTGTATCCAATGCAACTGTTGTGAACAGTTGCCTGGCTCCGGTGTGTGCAGGGCCTCCAAAAATTGACCAGTTTCATTTTCAGCAAGGCGCAGCCCAAACGCCTGGGCAACCAGCTGGTCACCGGGGCGCTGCTGGCAGGCTTGGCGGAGGCATATGTGAAGGCAATCAACGAGGGTGCTGTGCCTACCATCGCCACAGCATGGCAGGTATGTACCTTGGGGTTCCTCAGGGGTGAAACTCTTGCGATTATGAGGTGGAATGTACGGTAGTTATTTCCAAATGGCGTGTCCAGACACGCCATTGACCATGGGAGCATTGCACTGCACAGCATATAATTCCCCTTATCCTTTGCTGTAACTCACCGCATGTGAACTTAGAATTTCGTAACAGCGCCCTTAGTACCTCAGCAAAGGGTCATCATCCTATCCTTGACTGTGGGCAAACCACCCAGGGCGTGGCAGAGGCAGAGTGCCGGCGCGCCGCCGACGCCGCGGAGCGCACCTACGCCGAGTCGTTCAACGCCTCGGTGGCGGCAGACGAGTCAGCGCTGGAGCGGGAGCACCACCGGGCGCTTTCCCTGGCTGCTGCCGCCTTTGAGGAGGGCGCTATCGGGGAGGAAGCTGTGCGCAGGTATGGTGCCGGCTAAGTTGACCATGTTGGCTCCGGACTGCCACAGGCGGGACACCCGCACCTGCCACCAAGGTGCATGTCTGTCATATCATGGTTTGTAAAGCGTGGCTGCTATTTCTGCTGTACTGGTAGAACGCATGTATGTAAATGGTCACTTAGGTTAGATTGGGCACAGGGCCAATGAGGAGCGGTACAAGGCTGCGCTGGAGTACCGGTTTGCACAGTTCAAGCAGCAGAAGTTGACGCACGCTGCGCTGGCTTGCGA
Source organism: Heterotrichella gracilis (assembly GCA_032358255.1). NCBI lineage: Eukaryota > Xanthophyceae > Tribonematales > Xanthonemataceae > Heterotrichella > Heterotrichella gracilis. Next base: position 22,542 of record JAULBX010025187.1, on the reverse strand, counting down.
GAAGCTGATCAGCGAGGAGACGCAGAAGCTGATGGAGGTATGCGCTGCGTTGCGTAGAAGGATATATCAGGTTACAAGTTAAAAAAGCAATTATTGAGTTGCTTTTAAAAAACATCAAGGCAGCTGGTGACTGCGTTGCGTGGACATTGCGGACTGATGTGGAACATGTTGATGTGAATTAAGTGCAATGGAATTGACATGACAGTGGTGTGGGCTGCAGATGGCACGCCGGGAGGGGACAACCATTGAAGATGTGCAGCGGGAGGTAGCTGCCTTTGAGAAGGCTTACAGGTATGGTGCCATTAGAGGCATGTACCCGTCTGCATGCGCCAAACCTTAAAACCAGAAATGCGTTGTCATTGTGCATTGCGGTCGTAAGGGGCTTGGCAGTGAGGGAACCCTCCGACTCGGAGTCCGAGCTTACCCTTGACACTCGCAGATGATAATCGAAAGTGGACCTACACTGACATCGTGACATGTTTGTAAGCAAATGTATTTTATTCTTTGTTTTAATGACATTTTCTATAGGGACTCCACCGAGGCGGTGGGACCCACCAAGTGGCAGCGCCATGCGGAGTTCATGCGCGCAACCTTCAGCGGCGTCCTGCATGACCTCACCAAGCGCGCCGAGCAGGCGCAGGCCAACCGGGTGCGAGAGGCGCAGCAGCGGGAGGAGCAGGCGCGCACAGCCACGCTCCAGGCGGAGGCGCAGGCCGCCAAGCTGCAGGCGGAGCTCCAGCAGGCGCACGGCAAGGCTGTGCTGTCGCAGCAGCAGGTACCGCAGCGTTGGGAATCCCATGCTGCACCGTGTTAAAATCTGGACCGGCGCCTTGCTTTATAATCTTGGCACCCTTGCTCAGCATAACATGGAACAGATGTGCAATGTTGGCTGGACAGCAGGTAGCAATCCCATTTGTGGCGGGGATCAACCTCGTGGGTCTTGTGCATTTGTCCGCTTTTGATTTTAAACCGCGCATCGTTCTGCTGCACAGGCGGTGCAGAGAGCCGCACAGCTGGAGGGTGTGGTGAAGCAGCTGGAGGTGCGGTGCGCTACTGTGGAGGCCGAGAGTGAGGCGCTGCGGCAGTCGCTGGCGTCTGAGCGGGCAGCAAAGGATGCAGCCGCTTCATCACAGTCAGCCGCAGCGCGCCAGCTCCAGCTCAAGGTGTGCTGGGTGGTGCTGGGATTCGCACATACAAAGCAGGGGATTACAACCTTGGGGTTGATTTATATGCCCCTTGCCGTTTCATTTTGGCACCCTTCACACAGGGTGCTGATTTCTGGACAATTGGAAAGGTGTGCAGGAAGTTCATCTGCATAACACAACTATACCCTGCAGGCGCACAGCGCCCATATGGTTGCTGGTGGCACTCCGTGTAATGGCGCTTAGCAAAAGAACAATCTGTATGGTTACCATTTCGACTGAAACCCCATGTTCACTAATGTTCCTTTTCATTTTGGGTCATTGTAGGATGCTGAGATTGCGGCGCTCAAGTCCCAAAGCAGCACCTCGACCAATGCCCTCAAGGCCACGCATGCAGCGGCCATACTGGGCCTGGAGAGCCAGCTGCAGGCCGCCAACACCCAGCTCACGCAGACCCAGCACCAGCTGGCTGTGGCAAAGACAGAGCTCGAATCGCTGCACAGGTGAGGTGTCAAAATTTGGCCGCAGGCACATGATGCACTGCTTATAATGACAATCACTGTCGGATTTGCCATGCAATGGTTATCAGCAAAGTGCCCTGATGAGCAAGTGCCCATAAGCGGATGGGTTGCCCATTTACCTATGACAACCAAATCACACTTGTGGCATTCCTTTCCATCCATGAGTGAAAGCACGATCACTGGTGTATGGATTACTGCCATGAACTAGTAGTGCCGTAACAATCAGTGGAGCCGTAGCTGTATGCCACCCATCTCTTCAAGGCCCGCCCTTGAGGAAGTTCATGGCCTGAAAGTAGGGTTGGAAGTTGTATTATGTGAGATTATAAAACCCCTTTCTTCCCCAGGCAAGCCACCAGTGCCTCCAGCGACTCCCAGCAGTGGATCCAGCGCTGCGAGCAGGCCAACGCTGACAAGGCGCAGGCATTGCGGGAGAAGGAGAGCACGCAGGCCGCGCTGGTTGCCGCTCAGGACCGTGCTGCTGCCGCTGAAGCCCGCCTGCAGGTCAGTGACCTGGGATTTAAATGATAAATCGTTGAGAAAAATGGAAAATAGCAGTCAACGGCTACTTAAAAATACAATCAAGATTGTTTTAAGCCTACATCTAGCTTGCCGAGTGGTCAGTGGTCTGGGATTGAAAATCGTGAAGTTTGCACCATTTCAACCAACTGACAAGCTGTGTTGCATTTCTGGCGTGCAGGCCATGCAGGCTGGTGACGAGGCGCGCAAGCAATTTGTCGGTAAATGCAGGGATTTTGTAAGTAATATCGCAAGCTGACTGTGTTTCTGGCGTGCAGGCCATGCAGGCTGGCGACGAGGCGCGCAAGCTTGAGTTTGACCGGCGGCTCAAGGAGATGGAGGCGGAGGCAAGGGCAAACCTGAACAGGTCACGCGGGAGCTCACAGCCAGCGGATGCTGCAGGTACGGTCAGGTGGCATGATGCGGTGCAAACGGATATGTAGGGATGGGTACAATGTAGATGGCCATTTGCGGGCGCTGTTGAAGGTTTTCCCCCTTACACTGCATGTGCAATATGTGGCCATATTGTGCAAGGTGTGTGGCAAGGTGCCATATGCATTGTGTGCTGATGCAGCTGTCGTGCGTTCTGTGGGAGAATGACCCTACAGCAGGTGTGTGACGCCCTCTATGTGTGCAGGCGATGTGCCCATGGACGACTTTGTTGAAGCACCGGAACAGTTCCAGCAAACCCCCGAGGGTGTGCAACCGCAGAGCATGACCATCCAACAGATCAAGCAGTGGCTGATGGAGAATGGGCACGAGGACAAAGCTTGGGAGATGTCGCAGAACAAGAAGGCAAAGAAGGGCGATTGGGTCAGACTCATGACTACTGCCTTGTGAGAATGTTTTGCAATGACATTGCATATGTATATGTAGGGACTTGGCAAGTCAGCTTGCACCAACCATGAACAATTGACGTAATATTGCTGCCTTTTCACTCTGCCTGTGAGGATTGCCATTGCCAAGGGGATGGGGGGCAACTTGCCCCGTGCAAAAGTGCATGATGATTGCAGTATGCCACAACCTTGACGCTCCTCGCTTGACTGGTCAAGTAACACTGGGAATGTTCCATTCAATGTGGTGCCCTGGTGTGAGCCAGTGGCTCCCTAACTCCGCCTTTGTGCGACCCGGGCCTTCCTTTCTTCCTTCTCAGTTTGGAAGTCGCAGGGTGTTGGCTGCATACGTGTAACATATTGCAAGAATTGGTGGCCTCAGGCCAGCTAGCCAGTGCATACTTGCTGGTTGTTGTCTGGTCATAGTGATATTGCCAGTCAGGTAATGTTACACATTTTGAGACTCGCGAGACCGCGGTGTAAATAATCTCCATCTACAAGATTTCAGAGCCAAGAGCCTTGACCTGTTCTACAGACAGCCTGGCAGTGTCTGTTTGTTTCCTGCTTGTGCAGGTACCACACTTAGCAAACAGCAAAAAACTTAATTTGTTGTTGCATGCGTTAGTGACGAGCGCTGAACTATTTGACCTATACTCCCTGCTGTTGCAACAGCTGCGCCACAGCCTCTGAAATTAATCCCATTCTTCCCCCTAAGGATAAAATACAATTAAGCATTGACGGCCTATTTATGAAGTACTCTAGGCAAGCAATCCCCTCAAGAGGATTGACGAAAAATCCAACAATATGATGTATGTTGTAATACAGAACACAAAATCCCTCTGTCCCAAAACAGCTACTATCTGTACAACGGCTACTATTTGTATCCAGATTCATTTGCAGGGCAACAGTCGATACGACCATATAGAACGGTTGTGTATATCATGTGCAACCCAGTTGACCACCTCCCAGCGTGACAGACTGCGTGGATTCGAAAACTGTGGTGGTTTTGCACAACACTGGATCCTACTGCCTATGCTAGCCAGGAGCTTGTCAGCTGGAAGTGAATCCCCTCCCCTTGGCACACCTTGGTGAGCGAGTAGTGCGTGCACTGGCACCCTGCTGCATCTTTCCCGCGCACTGTTTTCAAGACGTAGCACCCCTCAGCCGTGCTGGCATGCCTGGACTGCACGATGAGCCCCCAGTACTGGATGTCCTCCATCCTGTGGGCTCCAGAGCTGTGGCTGTGGCTGTGTTGGTGATGGGAGCTTTCACCATCACAGCACCCATCGCCAAGCCTGCCCTCCATCAGGCTGCCTGCACTGCCCAAGTCCACTGTCCTCGGGCACGGCTGCGAGGTCCCTGCGCACTCGCTGGTGCACGCGGCCTGGTAGGGGCAGCTCAGCCCGTGAGCGCTGGCTTGGACCTGGTGCACCAGGCACAGCAGCTCTGGTTGGTGCTGCGCCACCGCGCCCCTCAGCATGTCCCAGTTCTGCGCGGGGGGAAATGGCATCAGCAACGGTTCAAAAAGATGCAAAAATTTGAAAGGCACGAATGAAGGGTGAGAGGTGAACGGGGTGAATAGGCACAGTAGACCAAAACGAGAACAATACTCTGGAAATGAGAAGTGCTGTTACCTGTGCCACAGCTGGAACAGCCATGCGGGTGAAGCACGGCATGCCATCGGAGGAGCACAGCATGTGCAGGAAGGGGGCACCGTCGATGTGGCGCACCACGTCTTGCACGCAGGCCTCAAACAGCCGCAAGATGTCCGGCTTGTAGCGCACCAGCTGGTAGGTGGACAGGGCGGGCAGCTGCAGGGTTGCGGCGCTGCATGTGGTGGTTGACCTGCAATTCAAATAATCAGCGGTGGATCAAGGCTGTGTGCCTCAAAGTGCAGAGGTGTGTGGCATGGCTCAGCAAGTACCCAACCAAAATTCCAATACAGGCCAAAGGATCACGGCTTTTAAGGGCTTCGCTGCACTCTTAACACCCTAGGTCCACAGCCATGGCCATGGAAGGCCCTATGACCTTGGCGTGTCCTGGGTGTCTGGCGTTCCAGCAGTCAAAACTGCACCACACGCTCCCTTTTCAAAGTGGCGGCCGAGTCCAATCCGTACCTGTTTTGTCGCCTGGCAGGCGGTGGGCGCGTGCATGGCAGCACCTGACCAGTCATACTGCCTGAGCGTACGGCAGATGGCATAGGCGAGGCCCGAGGTGGTTGCGAAGAGCACAAGGACCGTCCACTGCAGGACGCCTGCCCTTGAGATAGAGCAGAGAGTGCCATCTTGACGCGCGCTCCACTGGCAGAAAGGAAGGGCAGCCACGCACTGGTCGCCTCAGCGCCAGAAGTCCAAACAAGACCGAGCGATGTGGGTGGCCATACAACGAGGTGCCCTCTGTTTATCGTCTGGCGGTTGGTAGTGTAGTAGGCAATGGTTTAATAAATCACCGAGGTGAGCCCAAGAGTGCGTGCCGTGCCAATTGCGAACAGTTGCCTGCAAACCGTGCGGTGGTGCTGTCAAAGTCCCGCGAGGGCTGTGGTCCAAGGGCAGCGCAGCGCGGCTCGCCGATTCACGCACAGGCAGAAACTACCTTGGCGCACGAACCGCTGCGATATATGCATCTCAGGCTGCTGTTCCACCAGCAGGGCGGTGCCTGCAGCCTGTGGCAGGCGTCTGGTATACCTGTTGCGTGGCTCCTGAAGTCCAGAGTGTCGTGTGTTACAGCAAGGCCGGCACACGCCTGGCACGCGCACAAAATGGCGGGAACGCCAGGCGCGGGGTGTGGTGGGCCCTAGTTGAAGTTAGGGCAGCAGCTGGGTGACACCCCCACCTCAGAGGAAGACAAAATGCTATCACTGCTGAAAGTTCATCAGTCTGGCTCTGAAAGAACCCACATCCCCAAGCACTGGCAGAGTGCACTGATTCGGCTGTGGGTGATCACAGTCCCATGCCATGCCGTGCCACATTCCCCTCTGCACCTTGTGATGGCCTGGGGTGTGTGGGGATATAAGTAGGCAATGAGCAGCTCAACCCACCGGTTCAGCAACAGTTCAGCCCAAACCCTTGTGGGCACTTGGGTACCTTGTGATTCAAACAAAGCCTGTATTCTTGTGCATGGGTATGCCTCCAATCGAGACCTCTGCCACTTCCCTGCTCTGGCACAAGCTCTGCAAACCAGGGGGATTGCAAGCTTTAGGTTTGATTTTCGTGGAAATGGGGACTCCCAAGGAACTTTCAAATATGCCAACTGGGATGAAGAGGTAATAGCCATGCCCTGGCATGTCTCCCCTGGTTTGAAACCTCTTGCAAGACAGCCAGGGTGGTTACACAAAACCTGACGTAAATCGGAATTAATATTAGATATCCCACAATCACCACTGCTTGTGTGATTCTGCAGATAGATGACCTCAGCAGCGCCATCAAGTGGGTCGAGTCCAAAGGCAAGAGGGTAGTGGCTATTGTTGGGCACAGCAGGGGAGGTACTGAGGTCGTCATGTACGCTGCCCGGCATGGTTCAAACCTCCCTGTAGCTGTGAACCTGTCAGGGCGCTTCCACTGCGCAGAAGGCATGCACCAACATTACCCACAGCATGTGAGACACAAGCTGCAGCGGGATGGGCAAGTTGAGATCACCAGTGGCAAGTGGGTGCAGCTGCCAGGTGGGGCTGTGGAGATGGGCACTGGGTTTTCGTGGATTCTCACCGAGGAGGTGGGTGGCACGGTAATTGCATGAATGGTTTGGTCTGTGGCGCTGGGATATTCAAACAGCCAGGGCCCCCGCAATGTGGCAACCCGCATCGGCATTGTGGTATTGGATTTTGATGTATTACCGGTGCATCAACACAACTCAACATGCATATATGCTATACTGCTCGAATAATATTAGGATTCCGTGCGTGAAGCAACGAAGAAAATTAATGCCGTGGCGGAGAATCTTACAACTTACTAGTAGCTAGGGCTGGGTAGACACGCCACCCCATGGTTTAATTGAATAAAATTGCTGCCTTTTTGTGTGCGTGTCCCACTGTGCATGCATTGACCCACAAAGTGGCCCCTGCAGGACCTTGCTTCCCGAGTGAATGTGGACATGCAGGCGGTGGCACGCGCAGTGCCCGCCAGCTGCAAGGTGCTGACTGTGCATGGTCAGGTCGACCCCCTGATCCCAGTGGGGGATGCACACCAGTTCCACAAGTACATCCCCAACCACACCCTGCATATTGTGCCAGGTGGTGATCACTTTTACACAGCTCCCAGCGCGGCGCGGGAGATGGTGGAGTGCGTCGTGGAGTTCATTGTGCAGAACAGTTAGATAGCGGCCAGCTTGGAAAAGAGGCTTGCATAGAAAGTAGAATGAAATCACGATAATGTTCAATAGCCTGTTGCCAATAGTTTGGGAGGTGATTTGCACATTATACACCGTATTGTACATGTATGTGTTCGCTGATGAGTCTATTACGTTGCTGACAGCTGACTTCAAGTTGGCGAGTTTGCTATAACTATATGATTGTGTAGAGGGCGTCTGGACCTATAAATACACTGTTTTATCACTGTGCATCAGTCGCTGTTCCAAACATTTGTGGTCAATGGTTGCATGATTGCAGCTGATGGGCTGGCCGGGCAATTTGAACAGCAATCCAATGTATCACCAACCCTGGTGGCATGCACATACACTGCATGTTCCAGAAACTGGGTCAACTTCTGAAGGACTCCTGATAATAACATGGTCATCGTCAGCTGTAAACGTCATTGGAAATCATCATCATCCTCGTCTTCAGTGCCATCATCATACAGCTCATGGACACCCATGTCTAGGTCCAGATGCATGTCAAACGCTACCTCATCGCCTGATTCGCCTTCAGCTGCTGCATCAGGCTCAGCAGACCCACCCTCGCTTTTGATTGGCACCACTGCATTCGCTGCCCCGCCTCCCGCATTGCCGATCCGCGTATCCACAGCACTCCCGCTGGCCCCTGCTGTATTCCCAATGGCGGGCACGGCGTTGCCTCCAACCACTGCAGCAGCTGTGGGTGCTGCAATCGCCAGGCTGCGGGGAACTAGGGTTTTCCTGAAGGGTTCGTTGAAAGTGTCAAACAGGCGCTTGATCTTGGTGGGTCCCAGGCCGGGGCACTTTGCCAGATCGTCCATGCTGGCGTTGATCACGTTCGCGGCGGACTTGAACCGCTCCCCTAGGGTGTGGGCGTCGGTCTTGTTCACGCCGCGCACGCTAGTGAATGCTGCGTTCCATCGCGACTGGAAGTCGTGCTCGATGCGCTCCTGGATGCTGTCTGCAGGCTTGTTCTCGTAGGCTTTGAAGGTCTCCAGATAGCGCGCGCATTCCTACGGCACCGTGGGAAAACCATGTGTCACCATCACCAGTGACGGTGCAAATGCAAGGATAACAACTTGCCATGTTTGAAAACATCAGTGAAGGATGAGCAATGCGCGCCAGTGCGTTAAATTATATTAACTGTAGCAACGCTATCAAAGTGTCATGTAGCGAGTGCAATGCACCCTGTCTGTGAGGGTCTGTGTATAGTGATATCATTGGTACGATTGGGAGGTATGAGTTCAAGCAATTGGCAGGGGTTACCAGCAGGCTCCAGGCACATAGCAGCGTGCAATCATTGTAGATTGCCGCCTTGATGACTTGGCCCAGCGGTTCCACAACGTCCTCCACGTCCACATGGCACAGGATGATGCGTGTGCGGAAGCTGCGCTGCAGCTCTTTGATGCGGTGGTGGATGTACTGGGGTTTCAGCAAATGGAACCTGCGCCAATCAGGCAGAAAGCAGAAAGAAATGAGAAACAACATTAATTCCAATCCATCAGCTGGGTCCTGAATACATATGAGATTGGCTGGCCATTGCTGCGACAGTCGAAAATGGGCGAGGCATGCTCTCTCTCAGGTTAAGTCAACCATGCAGGACGTTTTGGTGCATACTGAGCCCCAGCCATGCTCATCAGTACAGCATGTTGCAGACTGCACATGGACCTTTTGCTCCTATTGCAACAAGTTTTAAACGCATTTTTACCAGAAATGTTCAAGTTCGACACCTAAGTGTGCCACAGCGCTGCTTAGGGTTTGGGGTGTAGGGTTTTAGTGCACACGTACCTCAGGCTGAGAAACAGCACGCATGCATTGGTGCCAACCTGATAGTCTGGCACAATGTCCCCGTACTGCCACCGCACATTGCGGATGTGCTGCAGCACGGGGTTACCTTCCTGGCGCCGGCTCACAACAATTGCATTGAGCGGCGGGTTGGAGGGCATGGCGGGGGGCCCGGCGGCCGCAAGAGGAGCGATTGCACGATTGTCGACCACAGGGGAGACCGACGGGCCTGCGGGCATCACGCAGTAGGCATGTGAGTACTTAGCTGCAGGATTTTTTACTTTTAGGCTTTAGGGTTTAGCTGATGGTAAGGCATCAGATGGTGCATGTACAAAGTAAAAGGGATCTGTTTCCCAGAAAGGAGTGCAGAAAGGAATGAACCATTGCTGGGACAGGACAATGGATGGATATGGGCACCCAAGCAGGTACCTTGTCCCGGATGACTACCTCTTGAGACCCCTTGTGGCGGGCCCATTTGCGCAGGGGCTGCGTGGCTGGAGGGAGGGTGGGCATCACGGTGGGCGGCTGGGTATGGGTGGGCAAGCGAGTGGGTAGCAGGGTGCACTGCTGGCGGTGGTGACCTACACGAAATCGGCATAGTTTTTGAAATGGGACACCAGTGACAGGGGGGCAGTGGTATACGTGTGGCCCAGAACTGTGTGAGGCGTACCGGTAGTCATGAGGAGCAGGAGCAGCGGGCTGTGCAGGGTGTGCGGGGTTTGTTGCCGTGTTGCTGCTGCCAGGGTTGAACAGCAGAGGGGCCTGAGTGGGCCGCTGCGCTGCTTGGACCTGCGGCAGCCAATTATATGAAATGTGACTGTGTGTCCCTTTGCCACCCTGCTGGGGAGTTGTTGATGGTGCTCCCAATATACATCCCAGTTTAGGGTTCAGGGTTTTAGGGTCTCTTTTAGGGTAGGCTGGGGGTTGGTGGACCCAAGAGATAGATAGATAGATGAGTATCGAGGGCAGCGCCGTAGCTAGCCCCGGGAGCTCCTCCCACCCGGGTCAAAAAGGCCAAATAACAGACAAATAGGCAAATAGCACAGAGCTCCCAAGTGCTAGCAGTGTACATCCCAATCCAGCCACAGAAAGAGTGCACCTCCTACCGATGTTCACGCACATGCTAGAGCTCAATACTAACATGGTTGCTTTTTAAACCCACGGGCTCACCTCTGAGAAAGAGGGTATCTGTATCCGGGGCCGGGATGGCTGAGGAGCACTGCTGCCTGACTTGTTGGCCTGACTACCACTGCATGCAAGAGAAAGGTCACAATACGACCAAGTGAGAAATGAGTGGCTTAGAAAAGTCGTGGCTTGGTCCTGAGGTATGCGGAGTAGCCCTACCCGTCTGGTTCCTTGCGTTTGCTGTGCAAGGGCTGCCCTTGGTTGTTGGAGTTCATGTTGACAGGGGTGGAGGGCACCAGCGTCAGTGTTCACCAATTGAGGATGACATCGATGATAACAAGTATCGCAACATCAGAGACTGAAATGGGTCTGTGTGGTGCAAGGTGCCTAAACTCACAATGCATGCATAAATGCATGCATTTGTTCATGGGGAAGTTATAAGACAGCTGCACGCAGAACCATAAGCCAGAGTGTGACCAGTATACCATACATTGTGAGTGCGTATCCTTCTCAAGGGAGCGGCAGTTGATATAGATACAAAGGCATCGCGAGCCATGCATGCACTGATTCCCGCTTTGCCTGCTGCCAGGTGGCGATTGCTGGTTATTGCTGCCAGCAAGTTTTTGCGCACCAAAGTCTTTGGCAATGCCTACATTGCCGCGACGGCATAAGAACTGAGTGCATATGCCCAAGTACTGCACTGGTGGATACAGAGCTATTTGTTCTTTGAGTGCAGCAGCTTGGCGTCGGTCAATCAGCTCCGCAAATGCCATCGAAGTCAGACCGTGCCCAGGGCATGCGGTGTCCTGTGGCGTGTGTTGTACTACTGTTTTGCAGCGCGCTGTGTTTGGCTGGGAGTTCGCACAATGACACGCACGTGGGTGAAACGTACACGAGGGTGGACGTAGAAGCGGTGGAAAGGCTTGCAAGCGGCGGAAAGGAGGAGCTGCAGAGTCTGCTGCATTGGGCAATTGGTGAGGGCAAGGACTTTCTGTCAGCAGCACAAATGCATTGAAGGGTGGAATTGGGCTGCATTTATTGTGCCATAAGGTTTGGATGGCGTGCATGTGTGGACAGGTGTTGGCATGCACTTAGGTTGCATGCATGCGTACACTTGTCACTCAAGTCCATGGCTGTGGTCAGCGATCTGGGTAATGCATTTGCCACTGACTTTGAGATATTTTGAGAGAACGGATAAGAGCAGATGGAATTTTTTCTGTATTAATTTTTGGCTTTATAAATCAAGCAAAAGCCGTTATAATAAATTGACTGAAGTGCACTGCTGCAGCGTAGTGTCCTTGTATGGCACTTACGGCCACGATACTCATTTTTCCAGTTGCTGCCAAGTGTTGTCTTCGCGCCTCACTTATTGTGATTAATCCTTCATACCACTTTTGATTTTGTTGCTGTCCCGCTGTAGAGCACAGCGACCCCGAAGTGCTGAAGGAACAGGCGGTTATGTCGCAGCTGGCAGGAGAGACACTAGCAGAGAAGCAGGAGAAAGTGAAACAGGCAAGTGCCTATGTTACTAGTCCATAATTGAATGCTTCAGGGTAGCATAATAGAAAGTCCAATCCCGACCAGAGCATTTCAATAAATGTTTTGATTCTTTTGTGTCCAACCTGCCGCTTAATGCCGATGAGCAGGAGTCGCCAGTGTATGCTGACTGCCAGCGACAATGTTTGCGAGAACGTGCTCATTTCAGGAAAAAGGCAGCCGTACGTCAAGATGGCGGCGCTTCTTTCTCCCACCGATCCATTATATGCATGACAGCAATGTGCTGACAGGTCATTTGCTGGTGCAGCTGATTGAGGTGATGAAGCAGGAGCCTGCTGAGGCAGAGTTGATACAGGTGGGTGCGGCTGGCTGCCAGCATACATGTACATGTGTCACACAAAGAAGATACCGGTAGTATTAAGTGCAGGATTCCCCTACAAACAACTCAGTCAATTCTGCTGCAAGCTTTGTGTGCCTCAAAAGGTCTCATTCTGCGAACGCACTGGTGCATGGTACATGTTTTGCTATTGTTCAGCGATGTACTTTATACAAGACAAAATGAAATAAATTTTATTTAAACAGGGTAAACGCTGCGTGGTGGACCATCGCAGACTGCCACATTATTCCTCACAGTAGCACCCACTGCTTGCAGGATGCGGCTGCACTGCTATCCAACAGCAGCAGCAGCCCAGAAGACAAGCAGCGTGCCTTGACAGCGCTCCGGTATCTGGTGGAGCCAATTGACAATGCAAATGGTGAGGCACCTTGGTGCAAACACTTAAAACCCTGGTCCTAAACCATGTAACCCGGTGGAGCCAATTGACAACAACAAGTCTGCATCCCAAACTGTGAGGCGGGCTTCCAAACGGTGGGGCGGGCTTTTCTCACTGCTACAACCTTTTGCTGTTTTGCACTGTGTACAGTGCATGTCAGGGAGACATGTTGCGTGTACGGTAGCTTGTGCGGTATTACCGACTGCCTTGGATCATCCAACCATCTAAACTTACCTAGCGCTCAAACGTGTGCTCAAACATGCTGGAAAGTTGCCACATGCATGCACTCACACAGGCGAATCTTTTATGGATATATTAATATGATTATTTGGACACTTCTTATATAAATCTTTTGGATGTAACATCTACCCCCCTGAGTGATGAACGAGTTGTATCCGCCGCAGACCTGCACACCCTGGGTGGCCTGGCCCCAGTGGTATACTCCCTGGATGACAGTGATCCGCATGTGGCTGCTGCCGCCGCGCACGTGCTGGGCACCGCCGCCTCCAACAACGTCAAGTTCCAGCAGCAGCTGCTGGAGCTGCACCCGGGGGTGGTGGGGAGCCTGCTGCAGGTGGGGCCCATGCTGCATATGATGGTTACGGTAGTGAACAAATGAGGATGTAATGAAGGGCACACAGGGCAATAAGCTGATGACGGCTTGGAATGCCCTATGTGTTTGTGTGTAACGAAGATTTATCTGATACAATCATTGGGGAAGGGAAACCTTCCAGAATACATTCTCGTGTTCCACAACCAGAGAAGAGGGTGTGTGTGCGGCGATGCGCATGTCATTGATTCGCGCCACCCAGCTTCAGCCACCAAGGCACTCTACTGTCTGGCGCGTAACCTGCCAGTCTGGCGCTGCTTGCTCAATTTTTTATTCTTCTTTCCGTGAATTTCTTACTACTGGAGGAGCAATTCGATGAAAAAGAAATTACCACGAAAAGAAAACTTTGCCTCTGTGCTGCTATGCGCAGGTCATCGACTCTCGCCACCCAGCCGCCGCCACCAAGGCACTCTACTGCCTGGCTTGCCTAGCGCGCAACCTGGGAGCCTGGCGCCGCCTGCTGCTGGCTGCGGGTGGTGTGGCGCAGCTGCAGGGACTGGTGGCGGGGGGCGCCACGCCTCCTCCCTTGAGGCTCAAGGCGCTCAACCTCATCACTGACCTGGTGGAGCTGGAGCCGCAGCTGGTGCGTGGCGTTGACAAACCCTAAACCTCAAACCCTAAACCCTACAGCAGGTGTGGAGCTGGAGCCGCAGTTGGTGCGTGGGGTAGACAAACCCTACACCTCAAACCCTAAACGCTACGCCAGGCGTGGAACTGGTGCCACAGTTGGTTTGTGAGATGGGAAATAGGATGTGATTAAGAGATGCATGTCGACTGTATCACGTTCCCATGGATCCTTTCTTGGTGAGGTACCAAATTGTATCACATGTATCTCCGTTTATAAATGTTACCAAATGTATGTCTGCCCTACAGGGCCAGCAGGTCACGTGGCGTGTTGCGCTCCATGACTCAGCCTTCCTCCAGGCAGTGGCAGCTATGCTGCACGAGGAGAGCCTGGATGTGAATGAGAAGGTACTGCTTGCAACTGTGATTGTGATCGTGGGTTGGATGACGATTTATAGTGAGATGCCGAATGTAGAACCCATGAAAGTCGAATGTGACTCTATTGCAATGGGGTGATCGGTCCAATCGACATATCTACTGTGAATATGTCGTTGATCGTGGCTGTTTGCACGCAGGCGCTGCTTGCACTTCTGGCGGTGGGGGCGCACCAGGGGGGGGCGGAGGGCATGCGGCGGCAGGGCGTGGGGGCCGCACTGGTGCAGCTCGAGTCGCGGTTGGAGGCGTTGCAAGGGGACGAGGACATGGCAGAATTTGTGGGGGAGGTTGCTGGGTTGGCGCAGCGGTTAAAGGGGCTGCTTGGGGATGCAGGGCGGCGGGTGGGGACGGATGGAGGTGCTGGGGCTGGTTTGGGCGCAGGTGGGAGTGGGGGGGACCGGGGTCAGGGTGTCGGGAAGGACGAGTTGTGATTGGCTGACAGCATGCACTGCATGACCATAGAAATAGAAACAGAATAATAAACGCATGACCACCATGCTTGGTCGCCAGGCTTTCAAAGTTGTGGTCCTGGGGATGGCTACGACGCTGCCGCACCTTGTGATGACATTGTGCGAGGAAGTCATGACCACCACTGGGTATGACTTCCTCGCATAGTATGGGTATTACCCTATCGGCTATGAGTTGCACGCTATCCAATTCCTTTCATAATACCCTTCTAGGCTTATACATTATAACTTTGGCGCAGCGCATGGCCTTGCCAAGGAGCCTCTGAGCTGAGCACTCTGGCCCCTCAGGCTGGCAGGTGCAGCTACCACAAAGTGTGATTCAATTTGTCAACAAATGCGTTTGAATGGTATTAAACGTTTAACAATTTGAACATCAGATTCTGTGATAACGCTCCGAGCGGTCAGGCGTCCTGGCTGGCAGAGGAACCGTTACGGTCATGCAGAATGCCACAGCGACCGCCACTGGGGGCCATGCGTCTTAAGCATAAATCTTCTGAATAAGGGAAATATTTTAGAAAGGAAATGCCCACTGCCAGGTGATGCCACAGACTAGGTGGCACGCACACGGCCTGAGCGCCATCACTAGGCACCAAAAAGCGTGAATCGTAAGTTGAAAGTTCTAAAGCAGCGCCGCATGAAGCGCATTGTTGTCCACAAAATTGGAAAATAAATGTCCCTGGGACAAAATATGTATGAGTGGGTCAAACTGAATGCCTGCATAAAACGTGTCACCCAGTGACGCTACCAAGGAGAAAGAAACAAAATGCCGCCATAAAAGCTACCATAAATGACTGACCGTGATGCAGCAGCACTGGAGCACTACACTCACTACACTCAGATGATAAGATAAATTGGCCTGAGACAGTCAGATACAGCTCATTGAGCTGACAAGGCAGGTGGGTGTAATCACTCTTGACACACCCTAGTAGATTAAGCTTGCACACCCTACATCCGGGATGCACATTTTCATCATCCTTCCTTTCTTGCTTTGGATGTACCTATAGAAACAAATTCCAAATCAGCTTGAAGCTTGGTTCAGAAACGCAAATTTGAATTTAAACCAGCTGGCACAGTGGGCAGTGCCGAAACACAGCGCAGGGTCTTGGAAAATTAAAAAACGCTCAGGCGGAAATGCAAGATCCAAACTACTATAAGCGATGAATAGCCAGCTAGAGCACTCAGAAAGCCTCCCTTTGCTCTCATCCCAGTCCTCACGGTGATTCACAAAAAGTGCGCCCCCAATATAGAAGGGGAAACCCTTATCAGCACGCTTAGCGTAGCTGACGCACGGCAAACACACACATCAAACCGCAGAACGTAGGTCCTGTGATGGGGTCCTTGAAATAAATCCAACGGAAAAGTATTGTACAGTATTGATTGACAATGGCTGGGCTGGAGTAGGAGTACAGCACGCGGCATCCAAACGGACCACATCCGGCGAGACCACAGTGCGAGAGCTACCTCTAAGTAGCCCCACATGCACACCCGCCGCTCCCAGCTATGTGGTACATTTCACTGCCCTGATCCCAGGCACAACGCGAATCCAACATTGATCACTGGGCACATGATCCCCAGCACGCATCATCCCCACCCCCAGCAAGCATCCCCAATGAGATGTTTGTCCCATCGCTGGGCCCCCTGGCACTCGCCCATCCCCGGTGCTGCCAAGAGTCACGACCACGCACTGGTCACCAAGCGTCTGGGCAATGGCACATCCTCATCCTCGGCGAGCGCATAACCCTCTCGCCAGGAGGTCACTCCCAGTGCGCCATGCCATCTAGTTGCTCCTGCCGCTGCCGCGCAAGCACCTGGCGGCAGCCCTTTCCAGGAGGTCACTCCCAGTGCGCCTTGCCATCTAGTTGCTCCTGCCGCTGCCGCGCAAGCACCTGGCGGCAGCCCTTTCCAGGAGGTCACTCCCAGTGCGCCTTGCCATCTCGTTGCTCCTGCCGCTGCCGAGCAAAAACCTGGCGGTAGTGCAGCTCCAGGCAGTACAGCACGTAGCTGGACAGGGCCAGGGCAGCCAGGCCCTGTGCTGTGACCAGGGCGGTGAAGACCATGTCGAGGGGCACGTTGCTGTCTGAGAGCGGCCCCGGGCACAGCCGGTACGCGTATACAAGGTGCAGGGAGGTGCACAGCAGGTGGAGCGGGAGCTGGTGCTTGATGCGCAGCTGCAGGGCATTACAGGAATTTGAAAAAACATGGTGGAACCCGCAGCTTAGTAAAGCGGGAAATGTACAAGCAAGCTTTAATGATTTATTATGCATTCGTTACAAAATACTTTTCTATTATGCGGCATGAGGGCGCCAACCCCAAATCCCTAGATGGCGGCATGGGTGCCAGCGGAATGCCAAGAAATTGCTGCACAGCACCTGCTTGTCATGCGATGCATCACGAGTATATGCCCAATACCACACTTACTTGCCCTCCCACAGCTTGGATGGATGGCATCAGCAGCAGGATGCCCGCGGTGGCATAGGGGTTCCAGTCAGCCACAGCCTGCAGCATATGGGCTCCAGTCAGCCTAAACCCTAGACCCTAAACACATGTGGGTTCCAGTCAGGCTAAACCCTTGACCCTGAACCGCATTTGGGTGCAGTCAGCCACAACCTGCAGCAGCAAAAGGAGCACTGCGCCGTGCTGCTTGACAGGAACATGCCCAGCCCAGGTGGTATCTACATGGCAAACATCCATGTCACATCACATGGAAGATGCAACCGCTCAACACCCAGCGCTATACGAGACATGCGTGGAAGAATTCCCAGTTATGTAAGAGTTCACACATGTAACCCTAAACCCTAAATTCTACACCAAAACCCACAAAGCACTTTGTTCATGGCATCTGGGCTGTTCCCCAGCAATACAGCCAGATAATCAACCTGCCCTACATTCCATGCCCCAGCCAGTCCTGTCCCGCACCTTGCTCGCAGGGCCTCCCATGCCGCAGAACGCACACGTGGCGGTGACCAGCAGCCGCAGCAGGCGGTTGAGAATGACAAACATGGCGCGCACGTCTTCATACCAGGTGGGCAGCAGGGGTGCCAGCAGTAGCGGCCAAGACACGCACGCCACGCTGAGCACTGCTGCGACCCCGACAGTGGTGCTGCCTCCCACGAACGCCCTGATGAAAGACACATTGATTTTGGTTAATACCGTGTTCAACTAGATTTTTCCCTTGTCGCATTTTGCACCTTCAATTCATGGCAAAACACTGAAGTGCACATTTTCATGCGGTCATAATTTCATGTCTGTACCCATGCAAGTGACTAGGCTGTAACCTAAAGCTTACACCTTGATCTTGCTCACCTGATACAAGACAGTCCGATAGCTGCAGCGCTGTAGGCACCCAGCAGACAGTCATATTTTTTCAAGCGGGCATTGTGCCACCGTGAGAAGGACTCCTCCAGGCGGGGGTCCTCAAATTCTGGGAACATCCCCAGCACCCCACCCGACACCAGGGCTGTTGCACAGTCACCAGAGCGCGCTTCCTCCGTGTCCTGCAACACGCAGCAGAGTAAGTCCCAGCTGGTTTGCTCCTGTTGAAAAGACGCAGGTCCTCGGGCATTGTCAAGCCTTGAATCAACATCCACATATTCATTCATGTTCCAACGGTCTAATGAGCCTGGGTTGGCTCCCTCTTCACTGCCTCAAAATTCCTGTTACGTTGATAATCAAATCATGATACCTCAAACGTGCTTGGTTCCAGTGAGGCCTGTGCCTCATACATGGACGACACCATGTACAGCTCCTGGTTGAGGAGCGCGTAGAACACGTGCGGGGGCCCACACACACCCCTGCAGTGAACAGGTGGTGCAGGTTGAAATACAGCTTGGCAGCACAAGCCTGGCAACAGCATAGTCAAGAGTATCGGCGCACCCAGCACAACAACTGGTTTGGCCAAGGTGCAAACCCCATGGCCTTTTAAAGATGATAAATACAAGCATTCCAGCACAAAAGCCAGATCACCCAGCAGCCTAGCACAAGCGTGCGGCACCCATTCCTGTCCTTGCACTGCTTGTACCACTTTGACGGGAGATTCAAATGAGAAGACTTATTTTCAAGCACCGTAACCTGGGCTATTTTGGCCAAAACCGCCCTTTAGTGCCACCTCACCTGTTGGCCAGGTCTTCCACAGTCAGCTGCTGCATGAGCGCATCTGCGATGGCGGGCTGGGGATACACTTTGGAGAGGATCGTTGCCACCGCCTGTAAAGGGGGGGTGACCAACACATGGTGGGTTACAGTTGCAGCCTGTAATGGGCACCTTGTGGAAAATACATATGATAATAAGGGCGCCTTGTGGTGGGTCGCAGTTGCAGCCTGTACCCCCAGGAGGGATGGAAACACCAACAGTGGCAATGAACTCCTGTCCTGCACCATGCAGTCCGAACCCCTATGAAGAGCTGGCAGTACGATATGCCACTGGGCACCAGGCCTTACCCTTCCCCGCACTACACAAGTTGAGAAAGATACAGACACTAGGCAGTGCCAGATCAACTGACAGGCCCAAAGGAGCCCAAACTAACTCCAAGCACTACATCTCCGAAAAGGTTGACTGGTCTTCACATTAGTTGGGGAAGTGAGCTAGCAAGAAAGGCTGACACCAAGCAGCATATGCACTTGATGCAGGCATGGCATTATAACCCCACACAAGGGGCCCAGCATGTGGCGTGGGTGTGGCAAACATTTTGCGTTGCAGCAGTCACAATGTACAGTCCTCTGACAACAGGGTGGGCATGAGGTAGGCGAAGGTGAACAGGTGGGGGTGTACAAAAATAAAGTGCTAGTGCATGGTCCTTTTTGGAATGCACGTGTGCAAACGACAACGCGATGCATCACCATCAACCAAGCAGGCCACCTGCCCAGCCGCGGGGGGGTTACCTCTTGAAAATGCGGTGACTGCTGCATGATACGCAGGGCGTCCTCGTCCCCCATTCCCGCGGGTCGCCAGGGCATGATTCACGGTGCAAACCTCCGACGCTGCAACAAGGAATGGCAAGTTAGCTTCTGCGAAACCCACAGGCGCCCTACCACCTTCTCCTAGTCTCCCGACAAGGACACCGTTTTCTTCTCAATCGTGTGCAGCAACGTGTTGTGCAAGCAACAGTATCATGAACCCAGCTCGTGAACAGCCAACCGTGATCCTGCTGGTCAGTTTTGCAGGATGAGCACTGTTTCAAAACTGGCGTGAACCACTGCAAATGCACGACTAGTAGTCGTTCGCACTTTGAAAAGGAACAACAAATACGTCCTGACATCCTGTTTTGGTTGCCAGATTTGCTCAATGTGGATGCAGCGGCCAACGCGGCCCACCATTGACTCCTCTGTGGCATGCACCCTTTTTGACAAAACCGTCACGCGGCCACCTTTGTGTGCCCACCGGAAGGAGCCTTCGAGCCCACCAAAACTTTTACCTGTAGCCGTCGATCAGCAAGCTGCAAGTGCTAGGGCGTGCCGTCCAGCGGTGTCCACCATGGTCACAGAGGGTCTGTCATCCATGGTACTGCTAAGTTTTCAAGCAAACCCTCGCCCAGAACCGCGACGTTTTGTGCAATATGTTAAGGTGCTGCTGACCTTTGAACCCCAAACCCACGAAGTTTAACTAGACAGAACACAACAACCACGACTGATAGCTCGTGGCACAAGTCGTGGATATGTATGTGCAGGCAGATACGAAACCCCCAGTAAGCCTTTGGTAAGGTTGCCAATATTGTGCAGGGTTGTTTGCGCGGGAATGTGTTCAGGTTGTTTACAAACAAGGCCAACCACCGCAGCAGCAGGGATAAATACTCTTCACAAAGTTGTCAAGCTCAAGCTGTGGACATCACCTAGGAGGAGGGGTGCCCGCTTACCCACTTGGGTGTCCAGAAGGTCGTGCGCAGAGTGCAAGCTGTGTGACCGTGCGTATCGCACTTTCTAGACCATTCCCGTATTGCACTCTTCTAGGCCGCTGGTGAAGTTCCAAATATCCAAGTACTTCGTCCCGGGGCGAGTGGAATGTTGCCATATGCATGCATGGCGCATGCGTGGCTGTGGGGAAGCTGAACACTGAGTCTCCACCAACAGCCGAGTCAAATATGGTGCAGCAGACTTGTTGAATCTTCTGCTAGCTACAACTCTATGCGAGCAGGGCAGCGCTCAGTGGCTCGAGGCGAACCATGGCACTACCGGTGGGTACCCACCACCACCCCACAGACCACACGCCCACTTCACTCAGTGCACATGCTCCTCTGCTGCCTCAATGCAACTGATTCCACGTCATCTATGAAAGCCTGCACGCGCACTGCATACCGCCAGCTGCAGCCCTACAAACGTCTACCTGCCATGTGTGTGCAGGCGCCAAGCAGCACCAGCAGCAGCCCACTTTAAGAGCCTGGGCCTCCACAGCCAGTCAGGCCACAGGTGGGTGGCAGCAGAGTGTAGCGTGGTTGCCTGCTGCAGCCTGAAAGCGCAGCCCATCTAACTGGCCCTTCTACATATGGCTGGCAAGCTCAGCTACAGGCTTGCTCCCCTGTCACCGACATGCACACACAGTATCATACTTAGCACCTCCACTAACCGCATACGGCTGTGCTATGATACATAGTATGGGCCTGTGTGGGGCAAGCATGACAAGGATCTGTCTAGACACTCGCACCCCAAACCCCAAGACCCCAAACCCTAAACCCCTGCCTAGGTCCTCAACCGACTGCGGCCCTCCTAAAGAGTTGCTCGCCTGCACCCAAGCCATTTCCACAGCGCCTGATTACCTCCCCCACATTTTCTCCCTCAGCTCCCAGACGCCAGGCCCTCCCAGTTCCCAAACGTGTATAGCGCGCTGGCCAAGGCCAAGGCGCGGTTGGTCGAGAGTGCAGACAACACTGCAGAGCTTGCAATCCACTGGGAGAGAGTGTCGGCCCATTCCTCACAGCACCTGGTGGGGAAGGTGAGGACAGAGGTGCAGGTGCAGGTGGTGCCCCTTGTATGATGGGCAGCTAATGCCCCATGCATGAGGCCCAGCGTCGCTCATGGCACTAGCCCAGGTCAGTATGCGAGGATCTAAACCTTACTGGCATGGCAGGCGCAAATTTGGTAGGCAGTTTTGTGCATGGATAGCAGCGATTTGGTTAGCCGGGTGGAGGCCTATCTCTGTAGTGTTTAATGTCTGGTGATTGCGGTGAGAGTTGGACCGCCCAGAGTGTTTTGTTCATTGGATAGGACTGACTCATTACCGCAATGGCCCAATACAGTACATTAATAATTGTGGCTGCCGACATGGGCCGAGGACATCTCTCTGCAGCCGGGATGCTGCATGGTTCAAAAGTAGTCATCCACGCCTCTGTGGGTGGGTGCAGGGTGCTGCAGGCCAGGAGATGCGCGCGGCAGTGGCGCGCGAGGTGCTGGCTTGTGGGTGGAGTGGGGGCTGGATGTGGGCTCAGCCCCTCAAGGACACTGCTGTCCTGCTCAGCCCACAGCAGCGCACTCTCCTGGGGGAGAGCTGCCTCACAACCGCTGTGGTGTACGTGGTGTCGCAGGCAACTGACGAGGAATTGGACGGTACGTACCTTGCATGCACCCCTGAACCTTAACCTCTCCAAGGTAGGTTGTGTGCATTGCTGCTACCGCAATGCATGCAACGAAGATTGCATGGAGCCTGATGTGATGAAGCCACTTCCCTTCTGGTGGCAAAGTAATGAAAGAGCATGTGATTGGGAGCAGAGAGGTATGTTTTGTGGTGCCAAAATGGATGGCGTAGATTGTGGCTCCAACCACAGCGCTGTCAGGGCTGCAACATGCAACCCCCTTTCCCCAGCAGCTGCGGTGTCGCTGCGACTAGTAGCAATAGGTGTGGACATTGAGCACTTGGAGCAACAAAGCTGGTTCAAGGCACATTGCATGGTTAGTTAGTTAGTTACATGCATTCCAGCAAAATAGCCAGATTAGCAGTCAGTCTTGCACATGCGGCGCCACGC